>VZRL01006433.1:702318-771455 GCA_013397895.1 Origma solitaria | reverse complement strand
TGTTGTCTTTTTTCACCCCTCCCCCCTTTTTTCCCCCCCCTCCATTATTCCATTCTTTTACATGCAAATGGTACAGAAATACCTGGTCTCTTGTCTTCTTCCATTCAATTTTTATGGAGAAGATCTTGAAAAGTACATGCCCCAAAAAAATAAATGAATAAGTCTTCTATTCTTTCTATTCTTTCATATGTTTGCTATGAGGAAGAAGAAATAAATTTTCTGAACTTCTTTCTCACCCATATCTGCTTTTGATACACTCTTAAAAAGCAATGTTTCTGATGCTTCTACTTCTCTCATTATTACTCCCAGTCATATTAATTTTAGGTTGTACGAAGTTTTTTGGTTGGTTGGTTTGTTGTTTTTTGTTGTATTCAAGGATCAGAACTCTCATTACTTTGCAAAGTTCCCATTTTGCAGGTAGGGAAATGTAAGCGCAGACGGGTATAAAATGACTCAGTCAGGATGACTCACCCAGTGAGCGAACAGGTTTTTGTATCCTCTTATCCTACTTTATTCCCACAAAAGAAACAAATGCAACAAAGGATTTCCTGATAGTTTGTCCCTCCTTCACCTGCCTGGGGCCCCCCTTGTTACTTAAGGTTTCTGTTGGAGGGCCAAAGGCTGTCCATGAATTCCACCCCAGGACCACAGGTCAGACACGGTGATGGATGGGAGGGCACACCACCACAGCCCTCTGCGGTCAGCCTGGCACTGCTTTGCATATGTAGGATGAGTTTTGCTGAAAAGCACTGCTTGAAGAGTAGTCTTTGTCTGGCAAAATTGTTGATTCTTCCGGGAAAACTTCACAGGATGAAATAACAAGATGTCAGGGGAAAATAGTTTAAGACATTGTTCCAAAAGCAGCAATGTTACCGTGACATTTATTGAGCTGTGGGGACTGATGGTGGGCTTTCTCCTTGCTCTCTTGGATTGCACATTTTGTAATGTTTCCAGAGTGATATAATCATCTCCTCGGCGCCAGCAATTATGGCATGTCCTATCCCAATTTTAGTATATGACATCAGGATCAAGAAAATAGACTTTTGGAATCAAGTTGCCCGACAATGTTTTTTGCACTAAGTCAAATAAATCATAGGCAATTTTTCCTGGTAACAGGAAATTATTTTATACAAAAGATTCCCTTATGCATTTGGTTTTTTGGGGTTTTTTCCTACTTGTAAACATATGCCATGTTAATAATTTTGTCCTAAGAAATTCTGTACTTCAATTATTATGATTTGTCCAGACTTCACAATGCTTTTGTTAGTTTAAACATATGCTCTTCTGGTGTTAGGGAGCTTGTGGAAAGGATGAGGAAAGGCAACACATTTTGCCTGATGGAGAATGGCCGCAGGCAAGTAGTTACAGCAGGGAGGATGTCTGTTGGACGAGAACAGCAGTAAGCAATCAGTCATCTCCCTCTCAGATTTTTCATGCAAATTAGAATACAAATCTTATCCTATGGAATTGGTTTGTGCTTACAGATAACTCTGATGAGAAAAGTCAGAGCTGATCTTGATAGATCTATAGATAAATATTTCTGCATGGGATGAGGCTGAGTTGTAAATTTTAACAGAATGGTTTGGTCCTGTTCTGTGAGAAGAATGGTTTTATTTTGCAATATACAGTGATTTTTAACACATTTGGCTTGCCAGATCACTTGCATTAATTAAAAAAATATAATTACTTTTCAGCATCTCTTTCAACTATCTACATCTTCTACCAGGTTTGTTTAATACTGGGAGAAAAAAAGCCTTGCTACAAGCAGTGTAAACTGGCATTTCTTTTACTGCCTTCCTTCACAGAGAAAGGCTCATTTCTTTGATGAGGCATGCTTAGCTTAGTGCTGTGTGTGGCATTTGAAGACTGTAGCAACTAGTGCTTTGAGGTTTTTTTCTCATTTCTAGTTAATTTGTGAACAGTCCTTGAGCATTTTTAGGCTTCTGTTCATTTATGTATTTTACCAAACACGAGTTGTATAATACGTATTATAACTTCAAGTATTATTTATATATCCCGTAATATTTTCTTTATTTGTTAATGGTTCAAGCACTATATTTATAGCTCCATAGGTTTTTCTTTCTCACTTTTGGTCTCAGATTCCAACAGTCATGTGCACAATAGGGATCTCACAGTGACTATTAGAAAGAAACAATATAGGAACACAAAAGATTGTGTCACGAACACACGTATATTACAACAGTAGTTAATCAAAATGAGACTGTGAATGAAGTGGTCCAATGACCTTGAAATCAAGCAGAAGATGGAGCTAATCACACATGCATTACAACCAAAATGGAATGTATACTTCTTCACCTGTATACTGACCATTAGAAGTCAAACCTGCAACAGGGCATTTGAAGTCTGAGATTTCTGATGGTCTACCCTTAACAGCTGTTGATAGTGTTGCAGCAGGCAGAGAAACTGGAGTTTGCAGAGTACAGTGATTTGCAGAAATGCAAGTCTTTGCCATGTGCTCCAATGTATACAGAATAACTTGATATCCATGGCATTATGACTGAAAAACATGTAAACACAAAAGCCAACATTGTATTTGACTTGGAATCATTGGCTTAGTCCTGTGCATAAATAATTTTATACTTTACCTACATGGTTCTGCACTGTTTTTGCTTCTCTGTGTACTAAAAACAAATGCAACTCAATTCATGTGATATTTGGTATTTTATAATTTTCTTGTTTCTCATTTAATGTCACGTTTCACTGACAATCTGCTATTCATATGTACTGTAAAAGCAGCTATAATACTTTTATTGGCTTTTTTATGTTGCTCACCACTATGATGCCTTACTGCTTCTCACAGATTATTAAATTAATTTTCATATCACCCTTGTGATAGAAGGAATTGTTATCATCCCTACTTAATATATATTAAACCACAGAGATTAAAGTGAAAATATTCCCTAACTTGAATATTCAAAATGCAATGCCTAGGACTCTGGTTTTTTTTATTTCCTTGACATGGGATTACTCTTGTGTTCAGAACATTGTTTCAGTGAAAGGGTGAGGGGCTGGGGTACAATGGGGATGTAACTCTTCTACTTGCTGCATCTTACCCTTTTCTGCTGTCATTCACTTTTAGCACTCCTAGAGAGAGAATGGTGGATCTGATGGACCTTTGATCCACCCAGAAGCTGCTCAGATGTTTTGAGCTAATCTGTGTTTATGAGTGCTGATGTCCACATGGCTTAAGCAATGGCCTTTCAGAGTGGATACCTCAAGAATGAAAAACATTTAGCTAGTGATGTGTGATAAAGTTGGTGTAAGTAACTGGCTCATTATCAGGTGCTTTGCAGCTTAAGCAAATATTATTTCCAGTTCCTGATGATAAAATCGCCCTCTACTTCTCTGTAGCCCTTCGATTCAGTACCTGCTTTCAGCAGTGAAAGGCACAAATGCCCCACCAATACGGGCTACTTCCTCAGAGTCCTCTGAGACTCTGAGCAAGACAGATTTAAAATAAAAATACAGTACCACTTCAGATTTTTTCAATAATGCAGATACATGAGCTGGCAGACTTCGCATTGGCCCAGGCTCATAACTTTTTGAAATTTATGAAGGTGTTCACAGAATCAGTTTTAAAGAAAAGTACTTTGCACACACTTGGCTAAATTCTACTTTGTGCAGCAACATATGAGTCTCTAGAATATCTCACAAAACAACTTCCAGAATGTTGTTTTAAATATGAAAAAATATTATTTTCTCTGTCACTTTCTATCAACAGTTGACCTACTTGCCCTCTTAAAAACTTGGAAAGAAAATTACAGCACCACTGGACAGAATTTAGTAATTTAGCAACAAGAAAACACAGTCTTATAATGTGGGACATCAGGCAGCCCTTCTAGGTAGTGTAATTAAGCATTGTAATAATATATTTAACATTAAAATAATGCCCTAAAAATCATGGAAAACAAGACCTAAATGATCCATTATTGTAGATTATAATTTGCTTTTAACTACTGACATGGATTATCTTTGACATTCCAAATACACAATGAATGTGCTCAGGGTCTGAGTGCATATACACAGCACTCAGTGCATATACACAGCATAATCGATTCTCCGCACTCATTCAAGGTTAGCTCCTTCCTGAACTTTTTTCCCTTTAAATGTTGTTCCTTGGATGTGGCAAATGACTTCCAGAACTCAAATCACTAAATGCACTTTGATGCATTTAGTAGAACTCTAGGGAAGTGGAAGCAACAAAAAATTATCACATTTGTTAAACAAAATGCAAAAGCACAATATAAAATAAAAATAATTCAATATAAAAAAATAGAAACTAATAACAAATCAAACATCCAGAATGTAAGGAATTGAAATTAACTGAAGTAGAAAGGATGAAACAATTTTGCAAAAGCGAAATAGAAAAATTTTAGAACTCTGAAGGTCTTAATACCTTGAGCTTTCAACTTTTACACAATATATAATTTGCCTTTAGAGATATTTGCTGTTAATATAGCCAAACACAAATTCTTGTGAAAGTAGAATTCATATGCAATTTATTGCTAGCAATTTCTTATTGCAATTAGAGGAACATTACAATGGTGTGAGGAAAAAATAATGTTTCCTGTCAAATATAATTATGTGTCCTTTACATAGAGCTTTCACTGTCATAGGCAATCTAGAAAAATACCTAAAGAAACAACTGCAATTTCTTATCCAGCTGCCTCCTGTCCACTCTCTTCTGAAGCTGGCCTTGATTTCATGTTGATATTTATATGGGCATATTGTACTGGTGAAACAAATCATCTTCTGTGTGCAAGGCCACTATAGTTTGGGCTTTAGAGCTTCTTCTCTTTGCGCTTTTCTCTCCACAGCCCTTACCCATTCTCTGCAATATACACTTTTTGAAGAAAGGTTTCCTTAAGGTCAGTTGTGCAAAAGACTTGATGAATTTTGATTGCAAGATCCTCTTGTCATGATGGTCACACCTCCTGGCTCACTGGATCTCTTTCAAAGGAGGGCATAAGTCTGTTATAATGTGTCCAGAGGAGGCCACACAGATGATCAGAGGGCTGGAACACCTCTGCTATGAGGACAGGCTGAGAGACCTGAGCTTGTTCAGCCTGGAGAAGAGAAGGGAGACCTAGAACACCAGGGAGACCTTAGAACACCTTCCAGTACCTGAGGGGGGGCCTACAAGAAGGCTGAAGAGAGACTTTTTACAAGGGAATATAGTCACAAGAGGGAAGGTAATGGCTTTAAGATGAAGCAGGGTAAGTTTAGATTAGATATTAGAAGGAAATTCTTCACTGTGATGGTGTTGAGGCACTGGTTGCCCAGAGAAGCTGTGAATGCCCCATCCCTGGCAGTGACAAGGCCAGGTTGGATGGTGTCCTGAACAACCTGGTCTGGTGGAAGGTGTGTTCCTGCCCATGGCGGCTTGGTTGAAATTGGATAACCTTTTTGTTCCCTTCCAACCCAAGCTAGTCTATGATTCTAACATTCTGTGCTGTATTTTCTGGGATAGGAGAGTAGCGTGGAGTAGCCACTAACGCTTAGTCGTGGCACCTTCTGTCTCGGGTACTCTTTGCCAAAGATCTTTGCCACTAAGCACAGGATAAGTGTAACTACATCTTCTGTGACCAAGTGTTTATCACTGTTGGGGTTAATAAGATGATGCTTCCGAAAGATATGTTTGCTGGGAAGCTTCCTAGTGCATATTAGTGTTAGCCCTGGGAATATGTATATCTATTTCATAGACTCACTGTTTTCACCAGGTCTGTATGGTATTGATTTAAATATTATAGATCTGAGGAACTATCTCTTTTCCTACATGTTTGCTTTATCACACCTGTAATTCACAAAGAATATATAAGCAATTTGATTGCTTTTGATAATGGCATCCAACTGAATTCACAGAAAGAGGAGGCTGAGCTCTTTCAGTGTACTGAGTTTTCCTTCTCTGGCACAAGTCTGCTTCTCAACCATGTTCATACATTCATTTCTTTATATTAGTTTTCCTGAAGGAAAGCTGTCCTGTTAATATCTTTGGAAAGTTGTATTTTAACTAGGATTAGTGAATATGCTTGGTGGATGGTTTGCATACTTTTATAATTTGATAAATAAACATTTTCATATGCTTTGAAATTTCATTCCACTACATTTAAAATAACAGAAAATTAATGGCACTGTATATTACAGTAAATTCATGCCTTATGGTCACACTCAGTGCAAGTTGGTTTTGTATCCCAGCATCCAAATACTGCTCAGAAAGTAGTGGTGCAGAAAAAGAACTTGGTATAGTTAGATCAAAATTCACCATGGAAAGGAAAACACTGTTTTTCTTTAATTTCTTGGAGAAATTAGGTAAAGTGATTTTTTAAAATAGAGTTTGGAGCTAGCTCAGTGTTTGTGCCATCCAGAGGAACCAGAACAGGCTCAAGAATTGGGCGCATGGGAAACTCACGAGGTTTAGTAAGACCAAGTGCAAGGTGCCACAGTTGGGTGAGGGCAGCCCATGATAGCAACACAGTCTGGGGGGGATGAGCAGATGGAGAGCAGCCCTGCTGGGAAGGACCTGGGGCTGCTGGTGGATTGAAAAGCTGGACATGACCCAGCCATGAGCACTCCCAGCCCAGAAAGCCAAATGTGTCCTGGGCTGCATCCAGAGCAGTGTGGGCAGCAGGGCCAGGGAGGAGATTCTGCCCCTCTGCTCTGCTCTGCTCTGCTGAGACCCCACCTGCAGTGCTGCATCAGCTCTGGGGGCCCAGCACAGGAGGGACATAGACCTGTTGGATGATGATCAGAGGGATGAGCGCCTCTCCTATGGGGAAATACTTAGATAGTCAGGTTTGTAGAGCCCGGAAAAGAGAAAGCTTTGGGGTGACCTAATTGTGGCCTTCCAGTACCTGAAGTGAAATGACAAGGAAGATGGAGAGAAACTCTTCTCAAGGGTTTGTAGTGACAGAATGAGGGACAATGGCTTCAAACTGAAAGTGAGTAGGTTTGAATTAGATATTAGGAAAAAATTCTTTACTGTGAGCATGGTTATGCACTGGAACAAGTTGCCCAGGGAAGATGTCGACGCCCCATCCCTGGGGGCTAAAGAATCATAAACCCATAGAATTATGGTATGTTTTAAGTGAATGGTTATTTAAAGATGGACTGTGATCAAATATTGACAATGATAGAGTGGAGAATGATCAGTCCATCACTTCACTCCTTGAAATGCATGTTGAAGTTGATGAATGCCTGCAGCAATGGCATACGGGGAGTAGTGGCAGACGCCAGCAGGCTTTTGCGGTACTCGGAGCACCCCTGGGCTTGCTGCCTACTCTTTCCATGCCTGGATCAAGTGGTTCTGTTTTTTAACATTCTTTATCTCAGATTGCCCAGAAGAGTTCCGATTCTTCAACATTTGCTGCAGATTTTCTCATTCAGAACTCAAACTGCCACAGATTTCAGCAGAAGCACTGGGGAAAAGAGTTGATGTCCTGGTGGCTTTTTTGTTATCTAAAAATACAAATATTAGTTCCATTTGGGTTATTAGACCAGAAGAACCACACAACATGACTCAAATCTAGTAAAAGTATGATCAGATCCCCACAATTCTTGGAAATTATTTTTCATTTAATTTCTCTTGTGGATTTTTGTTTGAATTGTTGTTATACTGTAATAAGGGAACTATTTCAGCTTCAGAGAAACATCAAAACATCAAATCCATGTGACAGGATCTGGAATCTGGCATTCTATGTGAACATTGCATTAGTAGAAAGAAGCTAACTCTCAAGAGCCAAGTTTAGAGAGTAAAACTTGCCAGGTGAGGGATGGTATTCTCTCTGAGGAAAAAAATAAAAGTAATCACAAAGGGAATCCCAGTACAGCTGAGCACAACAGCCAATTTGATTTAATAGATGCCTTAAAAAGGGTTTCATGCCAAATGGCTACACTACTGAGGTATAATTAAGAATAATGAGGTGACATTGTGGAAAGCACATCTTCAGCTGAGTACCAGGAAGCTGTTCAGAGCTATAGTACAAAAAAAATGGAATTGTCATCGCAGGAAACTCCTTGCTTGGAAACTTCATAACAAAACATGAAGCAGATTTTTTTGAGAGATTGGATTTCCTGAGGTGATTGCTAGAAAATCATGACACAGAAGATAAATAGATAGTTGGAGTTCCTTTGTTAACGTTTGAGTGAACCAATTCTTATGAACGTGTCTGCTTCATTGTATTTTTTTTTGTCCTACATGTCTTCTACTTGTCTGTGTCCTGGGCTTTTAATACTAAGTCTCGTAATTTTAGACCTAATATTGAGCCTTCTACACTCAAATGTTTCTAAAAAGAGTTATGCCAAGAACAAAATCTGAGTTCTGCTGCTAAAAAAATCCTCATGAAATGTCACATTTTATTATTTTGGAATAAAGAATATATTGGAATTTATTCAAATTGGAATTTTGATACTGGAAAGTCTATCCACACAACTTCTAAATATGGAGTTAATCACAGGGCTTGCTTTCTGAATCGCTTAACTGGAAACTCAAAGCCACAAGCAGATAGTTGGCTTGAATTCCACAGTGATACATGAAAATTCAGATTTAGATCATATGTTCCTTTTAATATAATTTGGTTACAATTGACTGGAAATATTTTTAAGTAATGGAAGGTAAAAATTTTTTGTTAAATTTGTACAAAGAAAATAAAAATATCAGTTCACAAATAAACATTTTTTTCCTTCAAATATAGAGAGAGGTATTATATTCTGTCTAAAATATCAGTATAAATATTTCTCATTTTCTTCCCTTATTTTACTGAGGGTTTGTTTGTTTTGTTTTAAACTAGTCCTGGGGAGGAGAAGACAGAAAGGAAGGAAAAAAGCTAGATGTGGTCCCTTCTGAATCACTGGGTAGACACTGTAAGAAAGGAAACATTTTGAAAGGTCTCAAACAAAGAGTTAGCCTGCTATTCAATTATATAAATCCACTGATTTATTTTTACTTGTTTTTTCTGATGTTGCAGGTTAGCCTGTTCAATACGTAAAATCTACCTGTGGCAGGGGCAGATTAGTGACAACTTGTTCCTTTCTGATAAAGAAAGTTTCATCTCTCACCTAGGGATAATTATGTCTGGCAAAAAAAGGGGACACCCAAATCAGCTGTTGGCAGAATTTAACACGGAGTTCCTTAATAAGGAATGAAAAGGCCCAAGTGCAGTCATAAAGACATTCCAAACAATTTAGATAGAGATGTTCTGTGGCCTTTCTCCACAATCCACCACATACATGGAGCATGCCACCAGTGGAGGTGGCCCACTGCTAGTTTTAATATGAACCAATCCAAGCAATAACTTCAGATTCTGCTTTTGAAGGCAGCATCCAATCCTTCCCTTTCTCCAGTTGCTAAGGCTTCCTTCCCCAGAGGTGAGGTCCTGTCCTGGGGCACAAACAATAAGTAGTTTACCCTTTCCTTGGAACCTTATAGTTTTATTACCTTACTCTAAATTAGATCCTGCTCAAAGAGAGTTGCTGCAGGGCAGGACTTCTGTGATAATTTCAGTGAATTACGGCTGCTATACCAAATGTACCTATTTGGTGTGATATTGGAATTGTGTTACCGGGTGAAAAAACAGGACATGACTTCTTGGAAGTGAGGACATTGAGATGGGTATGTAGGTCATAGCACAGATGGCTGGAGAGATTGCCTGACATTAGAACAATGGACTCCTTTAATGGGGGAAAAAATTGCTCCTCTAGAACTTGGTTGTCCTTCTGTGATGATAAAGTTGGCCTTAAAAGATAAGATGTCTCCAGAGGTTCAATTAATTTGTCTCTCCCTCCCTGTAGTTTCCAAGATAAGATGAAAGTGGGGAAAGACTTAAAGGAGAATATCAGGAGCACAATTTGCATTCTTAAAAAGTCTAATAAGTTCTTCATTTTAGGGTGAAATTTATTTCCTTCTCTCTCTCTATAGTTGTTTATTTCTCTAAAAGTAAAACCAGACAAAACCAAAAGAAAATAAACCTAACGAAATACTGAAGGAATAATGCTAAATTCTCAGTAATAAGAAAAACCCAAACTGAGGTTCTCTATGCAGTCTTAATTGAAAACTCTTGGGTATAGTGATAATGATGTCATTATTCCTTATGTAACTAAAACCTATATTTTATATGCAGGTCTCCATATTTTTCCTTTTATCAGCCTTGCAGAGAGTAGGAAATGATTTCTAGAGACTCAAAAGGAAGTCCACTAAGAATTTTTTTCAATATGCAAAGAAGCTGTGCAGTAATTAACAATGAAAAAGCGCTGCTCAGATTCAGGATCCAGAACATCTCCTGTTCTTGCCACAGAGTCCTAGTATTATCTGAAGCAAATCTCTAATAATCTTCCTAAAGTTTGCCTGTGGTATTATTACTTCTCATCCTAATAGGAGCACAGGGAAGATCAGCCATGAGTGTTTAGAAGTTGCTCAGTTTTGTCCCCATCTTAGTACAGAGCCTGGATGACAGAAAGTGGGCAAGGATTGCAAACATGATGAGCAACCAAACAAGGAAAAAACTCTGAATTTCACCTCATGTTATGTTTGTCATTATTGAACACCAAATAAGGAAGGCTCTAAAGATAAACACTATCCACTGATGCCTTAAAATATTTTGTCAAAATGCAGACACAAAAGTTGCTGAATTATTGTAGACTTTTTATGGCTTCAGCATCTCCAGAGTTGCAGCAAAGCTCTTTGAACATATAAAATTCTGTGATGTCTGTGCCAAATGCTCCTGTCACCGGGGGCAGTCTCGGTTTGCATGTGTTATGCAAAGTGCCCAAGGCTGGCTGCAGAGAAATGACGTAAAATTCTATCTCCAAATGGCCACTTGAAATGGCCTGTGAAATGAAAGCAGAATAGTTCCTGTGCTCTTTAGTAACAACTTCCATGAAGATGTTGTTCTGTTTCTCTGTTCTTTCCAATTCACAGCATATTCTTGCTGTGGCTTAAAAGTTAACAGGAGGGGAAAGACAAATATGAAGCAACCACGGCTCACTTTTTTGCAGTTTCTGTCCAGACAAGTTAAAGAGTGTATTGTCTGAAATGTTTCATTTTTTCCGTGTATTTAGCATGAAAGAGCAAAGAACTGGTGTGGAAGTGGTCGATTCCCCAGTCTGATTGTCTCTTCTTTTGATGCAGATAGTCAGAAGTACAGTTCCTTGCAAATAAGATTTGTGATTCAGACAAAGAAAAAAATTATACGATTTTTATTGTAATAACACTTGTTTTGATTTAGAGTTCTACAAGCTTTTGTATCTGAAAGTGTTGGCAAATGTCTCAGAAAGGTCTAAACAAGACACTTAACTCCTATAACATTTCAGAAAATTGTTAATATAAACATATGTTTCTGAAAAAAACAGTGCTATAAATACATTCCCCTTTGACTGTAGACTGAACATTTTTTTCTTGATGTATATTTTCATAAAAGACATTTTCTTGGAACAGCACGAGGCAAATCCAGCTGATGTATTTGGATCCTGTTTATTACTTTTGACTCCCATCTAGTGGTCACTACGCGGTGCAACAGGATAAAATTCCTGTCGCAACAGCGACGTTCTTGCCCAAAATTGTGGTTACCTGGTGGTGCACACCCAAGAGCTTCTCCCAGCTGGTGAAACTGCAGCTCTAGCTAACAGACTTCTAATTTTTAAAAATTTATTGTACTATAATCTGACAGTGAAATCATTCATAGAAACCTGCCTTAGTTTCTCACTGGAAGAAATAAGACTGGTAATATAATATTCATATGAAGTCCAGAAAAGAGGGGGGAAGAAAATAACATACATCTGCAAATAAAACCAGATTCCTTTAATCCAACTAAATAATTTTGAATCAGTTGAATATTTAAGTTCTCTGTTAAAGAAATCAATTTAGTATTCACTCTTTATTCAAAATTTTCATTGTAAAATAAATCTTAATTTATTTATATGCAACTTTTAACTTTTGCTTTAAAGTTCTAGGCAAGCTTATATATAGATTTTAAATGATACTGCCATTGCAGAAATTAGTCTTACTGAGCACAGGAGTAAGAAATTGTCTTCCATCTTACCTAAAATTGCAGGAATTATCTGCTCTCCTGCCCTCAACAGAAAAATAAAGTATACAGGCTGTGTATTGATTAGGAGTCTGTGTTTTCTTCAAGCTGTTTAAAGGGGAAAAAATTATTCAGTCAATGAAATATAAATGTAAGAAAATTAATATATGATGAGCTAAACCCTTCATTAGTATTGTGGTTATTTTGTGCTCCTGCAATATTTAGGAATTTAAGCTAAAATGATATTGATTGATAATGAGTAATAGTAGTCATGCTAGTAGAAATGGTGATGTGGTTATGGACTAATGACACTACAAGGTGCAAAGGACATTTTACTGTAGCATTCCTGGTATCTTGACCTTTCCAATACATTCTCAAATATTTTTTGTGAGCAGAACTTGCACTGATCAAAAAGATGCAACAAATAGGGAAAATGAAAGGCAAAGAGGAGCTCTGTACAGTCCAAGATCACCTAGAAGGGTGGTGGCAGAACTCTCATTTAATGTCTCATTTTTTGAACTTTCTTAGTTTGAGATTGAAAAGCAGTAACACATTTAAGGACACAAAAAAGTATACAGGCATATTCAAATTAAATCAAGTCCAGGAAGAAGTGTATGTGTTTGGATTTACTGACAGCTAATTGTTCTGAAAACTACTGTGAAAAAATAATTAAATTACTACACTCTACTGAAGTTTTTCTTACTATTTTCTGCATTTATTTTTTAAAAAAGAGAAACAAACAAACCAACTACATTTGCTTTTCTACATTCAAGGTGTAAGAGGTGAATACAAAGAAAATTATAGAATCTGAAAGTGGCAGTAAGCTTGTAGTTCCAGAAATATGTGCAAAGTAACAAGTAAAAAATGAAATAAATAATGAAAGGAAAATCCATTCTCTGCCAGGCAATGTGCATATCTGTCAAAATAAGCATTATATGTTTCTTTAACTAGTTAATTTAACAAAGGAAAAAAAGGTAATGGGAATGCTGTCACTTCAGCAAAGGATTGAAGTGACAACCTCATTGAAACCTCAGGCCAATGGTAGATAAAACAAGCCAGTACAAAGTAGGATGTACCAGCAGTGACACCTGTGTTAGGCTGAAGTCTAATCAACATGTGACTTGCTCTGCGTCTTTCCGGTTGTCATTAGCTGTAGCTGGAAACCAGTGCGTGTCCTTCAAACCAACACCATTTTCAAAATGAGTACTTCAGTCTGTTCAGCAAAAATACGTAATATCGTGCTAGAGCATATCTCTGCTTAAAAAACCATGGGGAAGGTCCTCTGTTCATCCCTCATTCTTAAATGCTTTGGCACTGTTATTTATGTCCCCATTAGCATGGCAAATGAGCCTAGTCACCTTGTCTTGCTAATCCACACGTTTGTAACCTCTCAGACTGCATTCCACAAGACATCTAAAATTGAAGCCACGTGCTGCAAAACGTCTCCACACAGTAACAAATGCAGCAGTGGGGCTGACAAACACAGGTTGCCATGAGCACATCCTCTTGGCACCACCCACCCTGTACCAGTGTCTAATTGTTTGCAGACTCCTGTTCAGGGTCTTTCCACTGATTTTCAAAGCCCTTTGTGGAAACATTACAGTCTGTGTAAAACAGCATCCATTCTCTCCTACTTTCTTTCTGTTGCCTTGTCCTCCAGCCTCTCACGAGATGAGTGCTCCCTAAGAATAATAAGCCTCTTTATCACTCTTCATACCAACTACGACAGCCAGAATTGCTGAATCTAAACTGTGTAGTTCAAAGACACAAATGGCTACAGAAGTTCTGCTGCTTGACCATGAGTAAAGGACTCATTGCTTCAATCTGCAATTGTAAATATCAACCCTAATGCAGGCAGATGTGCCCAAGCACACGCATGTGCCTTAATGCCACCCCAGAACTTTGTCTATTGGGATAAGACAAAGTATGTTCTTGAAATATTTTTGTAATAACAAGTTATTAGGACTGGGTACTAAATAACAAAAAAGTCCTCAATTGTCCTAGCAGTGGGAGACAGGATAATTGGCATCCCGCTCAGGAAAGATGGGACTTGAAGAAGACAACAATGAAACATCATGTTTCCTCTAATATAAAACTCGTGGATTCTCTACATGCAGAGAAGTATAAAGCTTCCTGTATTCCGAATAGTGTGGGGTTTTTCTCTGCCAAATTTCCTTCAGACTTGTCCTTTTTGTTTATCAGTGATTTTAAAGTATCTCTCTTTTGTGCCTTGTGTTTTTTGTGCCTTGTGTAGCAGTGGTCATGACCAGGTCTTTATTTCTCCATTACTATTAAGAAGTAGTTAGCAATGATAATTTTTTCAGAATGGTGTTTATTAATTTTTAAATTTCTCTGTCAGTGGCACAAAAATTTTTCTCTTCTTTTTGCAGTTTCGATGTAGACAATGGTACATCGTCAGGACGAAGTCCCTTGGACCCCATGACAAGCCCTGGGTCAGGGCTAATTCTTCAGGCAAATTTTGTCCACAGTCAACGTAGGGAGTCTTTCCTATATCGGTCAGACAGTGATTATGATCTATCTCCAAAGTCCATGTCCAGGAATTCCTCCATTGCCAGTGATATGTAAGTACCTTACAAAATATTTATAGTCTGTAATTTGTCCAATATAGAGATTTTTGCAGCCATAAGAACTTTTTTTTGAAAAATCAAAGAGTAATCACTTATGCTAGTGAAGTAATAGAAAATTGTTTGTTTATTTCTTTAATGAAGATTATACTTGTTCCTGCAGCTTTCTGGAGGATATCATGAGAGTGTACTTGACATGTTTATGCACTCTACTAGCTTTGACAGAATAATAATGACAGTCTATACTGGTGTACTAAAATGCTAAGGAGAACTATTTTCTGGCTCTTAAGTTATTTTCAAGAGAAACAATACAAACTCAATATATGCTTCTTCATACACTTAAGAAATAGATTCCATTTATTTACACCAGGGGTTTTTTTGGTTTTTAGAGAAAAGATTTTTTTAGGTTCTTAGAGAAAAGCTTCACCAGCTGTCAGAAAATATAATTCTTGAATATAATATGTTTGAGAGAAAAAATTATTTCAAATACTCCCTTAACTAAAAGACAAAATTCTAACAAAAGACCTTTATAAACTTATTCAGTCCTCTCTCACTGTTCTGTGAAGTATGTATTCTCTGGTAGTGAGTCATAGTTTTCAGGTATTTGTAGACCCTGGTTTCATGAACATTGGAAGTCAGATGCAAATCTCTATTTATTTGTAAAACACCAAAAATATTTAAATGTTCTATCTTCTAGTCACTTCTAAGTAGGAGAAATTAATAATTTTTTTTTGTTTGGTTGCTTTTTTGGCTAATCTGCTCCAAATTTTATGACCAAATTGGTGTTTATGGTTCAAATATGTATCTAAAATAAAGGATCAGACTTGGCACAATACCTCAGTGAATGATATTTTTTAATGAGGCAAAAACCAAATTGGTATCCTCTTTAAGAAAATAAGAGTAGGCACAAAAAAGAATAAGGGTTTTCATAATAATGAGTGAAATTAGATCTGAAATTTAACTTGAAGCCATAAATGAACATTCTTTTTTTTTCAGCTTATATAATTTTTAGAACTGTTATTATTTCATTTAATTATAGCTCTTTTTCTATGTAGAGTGTCAAGGTAAGAAAAATTCCTGCCTTTAGAGAGGGTTAGTGTAAGGTCAATGACTCAGTTAAGCTCTGTAGATTGAAGTACTCTGTGAGTTTTGTGCCAAGTGTGACCAATTTTTGTTGAGACAAAATGGGTTACAACAAGACCAATTCGTATTGCTTCGCTATAAGGGAAAATGCAGTTTTCTTGGAAATAGTGCCCCCCTTCCAGAAAATCTTCCTCTGACATACATCCTTTCTTTTCGAGGAAGAAGAGTCAAGCTTCTTGCATTTTGTATGTGCCAGGATAACATTTGTAAAGATTTTTACATTCAGGAGGACAATCCAACTGACTGCGTTGCTTAGATGAGTCATTTCAATGAAGAATTCAATTAGTGCTCCATCCTTGAACTAGTAATTCACTTCATTTCCTAGAATTTTGGGTTATATTTCAGCACATGGCAGTAAACTGGATAAACAATATAATTACTGAAACAGCACACATTTATTCCCTTTCTTCCCTCTCTATTCTTCCTTTCAAAATTTTCTGGAAACACATTTACATATAAAATTTATTTGACCTCACATCTTTAAGATTTTCACAGTCTCTTGTCACAGATGAACTTTTGTACTGAGAAAGTAAATATTCCTGCCACTGTTTAGGAGGGGAGCGAGCACATTAGGAAATGTAAAAGGCAAGTTGTTCTAATCATGGAATGTTAATCATTTTTCAATAAGCTTAATTATAATAAACCTGGTCGTATCACAGAAATGACGTGAAAGAAAACCAAGGAATAAAAGAAGGGAAAGTTTAAAAACATAAAATAGCAAGGGGGAAAAAAATCACAGAAGTCTTTATGTATGGATTCAATGATAAACTGAATGTGCTTATGGAAAGGAAACCCACTGAGTATTATTAAAATAAGGAAACAACTTTGATTCGGGACATTGCTAAGTGAGGTGGAAGATGGAAGGGTTGGCAGCGGAAGTACACAAATTTAGGTTAGTCCCAAATTATCCTATTTCCCTTTTGCATCTATATACATGTTTAAGTATTGTTTGTTTTTTAAACATGAGAAAGATATATTACAAATATACACATCATTTGTGTAATGTAAGTGGATTAGTTGCACATAACAATTTAGTCTAGATCCCCTGATCCTTCAACCAACCTCAATATTTCACTTTGTAAAGAAAAAGAGAAGACAAAAGGTGTATGTCTTGCATTTGAAAGAAATAGAACATGAAGAATTCTGGCATTTACATTACTCTCAAACACAGAACTTACAATAATGCATTCCAGTGAGTAGCAACAAAAACAATACTTCAGGATTTTAGTCAAATGTGGAATGCCATGATAAGACAGCCAGTGGATGGCAGTCTTAAAATGCTGAATTCATAGTGTTATTATTTATTATGGATGCAGCTCCAGCCAAGGAAGGGAACAAGTTGTGCTCAGTTGATTGCAAACCCAAAATGAAAAGATGGGTTCTGCTACAAGCAACTCATAAAGTCAAAGTATAAGGTGATAACCAAGAGACTCATACGGTCAGATACCATCCTCAGAAGAGGTACAGCACGAGTCACTGTGCCTGAAGTAGTACACCTCACAGAGAAGGCAAAGGGAGTTTCATTCAGGGAGTTGGGAGGGAAAGTAAAGAACAAGGGCAGAGAAGGGACAGGTGGAAAGGTTTTGTTTTTTTCAAATCAGAGAACCCAAAGTATATTTTGATGAATTAGTTATGGAAAAGAATAAAAGACAGGATGAGTGCAAGGTTGCTTCGATGAGAGAAAGCTAGTGGGACAAATACGGATGTAGTTAGGCAGAAAAAGCTGCCGAGTGTAAGGAGTGAAAGTGCATAAAATTAACATTTTTACAATTATCCCTTGGAAGAAATAACATGGTCTTCAAGAATAACAAAAGCAGGACATAGAGATTATACGAAAAGACTAGAAAAAGCTGCTAAAGTTTGTGAACAGGAGAGGTGGGTGCTTTAGACAGGAAGATGCAAGGTCCAAGGCACATGGGCACAGAGGTATTGTGAAGCCTCTCTGTGGGATTTCCAGCAGAGAGATGAGGGTGTGCAAGAGAAAAAGAAGTAACTAAATGAGGCAGTGAGGCGTAGTGAGACAATATGAGGAATTATAGCACAGGATCTGTGATGAAAGACAGGAAAAAAAGTTAAAGAGAAGGAGAATCAAACGGAAAAAAGAGAGAAGGGACGGAAAGTAAAAAGCCCTGAAAAAGTTCCCAACAGCAGCACAGAGGAGAAAGGGAACAGGACCTAGCTGAAAGATGTGTAAAATCATCACTGGAAGAATTGTCAGGCGTATATTTGAAGACATTAGTGAAGCAGAGAGCTGTGTGGGTGTCTTGCTGAAACCTGATTACTTAATGCTGACATTTTTTGAACTGCTGTGGCTGCCCAGAACTTGCAAACACAGGAAGCGGTAGAAGAGGTAACACTTCTTATGCCCTTCTTGTTAAGGGGTCACTGCCCTGGTAAATGGAGAAAAAGATCAAATTACTAGAGAATTTCTGGTTTTGCCTAACCCGGGTCTCTAATCAGGTTAAAAAATAGATTACTAGGAAAAAGAAAGGTCAATAAGTGGTCCACTGCTGCATCACAGCCCATTATGCCACTCCAAAGGGAGAAAACTGGTATAATCTTGCTGTGATTCTGAAGAAGCAGAGCAGTGGATAGCAGTCTAGACCAGAGGACCAAGACACTCTCAGCAGACAAGTCTGTCCAAGCTCCAGGATGTATTCTGAGTGTAAGAAGACATCTCACTTAAGGCTATTCTTCTCCCATTTCCACAAGGTCACAGGACACAGCTCAGACACAACATCCTGGGCTCCTCAGGACTTGGCCAACGGACCCTGACTTGTAAAAATCAGCTGCTGGGGGCAGTTTTAACAGTTTTCTTTAGAGAAACTCAACACTGTTTCCTTCATCACCTTGTCACTATAAGCTCTAACAGGTATAATTACACAAAATTTGATTTCTTTTAAAACTTGCTTCCATCTTTCAAAGGAGCAGAACCCAGCCAAGGAGCACTGACTATAGTGAACTGCAGCAGGGTCATTGGTCTGGTGACCTGCTAAATGGCCACCATACACTCATTCCCTGAGCTGGACAACCTACTGCTATTCTGTCAGTAACTTCAGAAGACAGCAGCATCCCCCTGCTGCCATCTGCGATAAAAGAAATATCAAGAGGATGAGGTTTACTCCAGGACATTTCCCCTATTACTGCAGTTAGAAAGGATATATTTTCTGATCCAGAACAGGAAGGCAAGCTTATTCTTTTGTTTCTGAGCCAGTAAGGCCTGATTTTATTAATAAAATATTGTGAGTATGCATCTGAAGTTATGGAGAAAAAACCAACATTTTTTCCTGAAAAGTGCTGGCCAAGACTCTAGGACAGCAGAAAGACATACAGTTACTGAGAGGAGTAACTGCACCTCAGTTTAACAAACTAGAAATAATTGTCTTTTCTTCAGAGAAATTGATGCTGAAATTCCTTTTGATGCATCATTCTTTTCTAGGAATCTCTGATATTACTATATTATGGGTATTATGGGCTAAAAAGAGCCAGTTAAATTTCAAAGTCCAACCTGCTCTAAAAACATTTTTTTAAGATGGATTTTCTATGTATAACTCAATTAGAAATAATTTTTAATGAAAAAATACATCAAATTGCCTGAGACATTTACTTGTTCATGGAAAGAAATGTGCTTACATCACTTTAGGAAAAACAGGCAAATATTTTACTTCAGTGTGTTGTACTTTTTTATTCTTCAGATTCTTAAAGTAAGTTCCAGGTTTCAGCTTAAATTATTCTAAGTAATTTGCAATTCCCTTACAGTATTTTCTTTGTAGGTATTAACAAAAAAATTTTGGAAAAAACACAATTACTCTGTCCTGTCCAGTTGTTTGGCACATTTTACAGACAGAATACAAAACAAAGAACTCAACTTAGAATGCAGCTTGCTTAAAGTTGAATGATAAATTTGTGTTAACTTCATTTGTTGATCAGGAAATCCGTTATGTTGCAAAACAAAAAGTATTTTTCCATTGAGAAGACTTCATCTGCTTTTTATTCAGGCAAGAATTTTTGTTGATGAAATGCAAATTTCTTTTTTTTTACTTTCAATCAATACAGAATCATTGTTGGTTTTGTGTGAGATTGCTATAACCTTACAGTTTTCCAAATGCATCTCTCAGCTGTTAAACACCTCACTTCCCCTTTAAACACTTTCAATGTGTTAGGCTTTTTTTCTTCTCTTCTCTGGAAATAATGAGTGTTTGAAGGAGAATGACAAGTTACTGCTTATGTGCTAACCAAAACAGACTGAATTCCTACATCTTTTCAGTCAAAGGGGACATGTTCTTAAAAACATGGTACCAAGACCAGTTCTTAGCTGGGATTTCAGGTACATCACAACACCACTGTTCCCTGGGCTTGCAACACTGATCTGCAGTGGAAGGGAGGGTGAATGCAGGCATTTTGTGTGCCTGAAATACTGAAGGATGGGAGCAGTGTGAAGAAAGGGATCTTTGTAAAAAGGGACTTGAATGTATTGGGGGATCCCTCTTAGACTTTTTCCAGCTCAGTGATCACCTACATGCACAGGTGACATTTATTTCAAAACCCAAAAGAGCATTAGTTGTCATTTCATCCCACAGGGCAGAAACTGAATGCTCTGAATTCTTCTAATGTCACAAGTGCTCAGTTAGCTCAGAGTGCATTCCCTGAAAATGTGCAGTATGAAATTCTGATGTTTTTTCTTGCTTTTCTTGAAGCCATATTGTTTCCTCTTAAATAGATCCATTTAGGGACCTTCGAATTTGGTTAAGGGACCACTTTTTTGTAAACCTTGAAATTGAGACTATCTGCAGCTAGCTAACAACAAGCTCTCTCAGGCTGGGTTGCATTGCATAGATGCTGCTCTCAGCAGCTCTGCTATTTCTTTTAAAGGTGGAATCTTTCAACCTTCCTCTGTGGGAGGTTCACATGGAAAGTTGTGTAGTCTTATTCTTCAGAAGTAACACATTCATGTCGTTTTGAAACACTTAAAACATGCGGGACAGGGACAAGCAAGCAACCAAGTGCCTGCTGCTTAAAAGTAGTTCAAGGCAACACATTTTATTTTCATTTGCAACAAGGTAAGACTATATGTGTCAGCTAATGCAATCAAAACTCACTAATAGTAGCTCATTAAGTGGCACTAACTTGATTGCTTCCAGTCATGTATGCACACCCACTCACTGATTTTCTCAAGCCTGAGCAGAAAACAGAACTACTCTGCAGTCTCTGATGCCTGTTTGTTTTCCAGCCTTGATATAGCTAAATGATAATTTTGGTTGTATGAACAGCCCAACAGTGGCACTGCTGAGTTGGCCTGGACTCTTCTGATTGAGTTCAGCATTTTTCTAATTCAAAGTCCTATATTCTCTGGCTTAATCCAGCTTCTCCTTCAACACACAAACCAAAGCCCCACATCCCTTACCATAGCCCCTAGGTAGACTACATTCTGATTTTAGAAGGAAAACCACCTACAGCAGTGAAACACTCTGGCAAGGACATGTCCTTTTTTCCTTCAGGATTGATTAATTCTGTCAGACTTATCAGAGGCAAACGTCTCAGTTGCCCACCATTCTCCTGTAATCTAAATGGTCTGCTATATTATGATAGGATTAAAGCATTGAAGCTTGGTGTGTGACTGGGTCAATATGATGCAGATGATTTCTCGAGTTATCTGTGTTTTTGTATGTCACACATCATCCTGGCATCCTACAGTGATGGCCCACGACATCACCACCTGCATGTTCCCTCGGGCAGATTGCACAAGTCAGATATGTGAGCTGCCCCTTTGAAAGGTTTAAACTTCTGAGCAAAGTGGCTGGGTCTGACATTAGAGGTCCTGTTGGCTCTCAAACTCTTCCAAAGGTGGTAGGAGACTTTTCTGGGACATGGAAGAAGCCTAGTAGTGTTCCTACAGCATATTATACATAATGGGAAAAAAATAGTAATACTTCCTGGTTTTTGAGTTAGTCAGCCTGTTCTGATTCCAGCTCATCCAGCAATTTTGAATGAAGCTTCTGGATTTGATGGGTCTTGGTTCAGATTACTATCACTGAGACTTAGTTAGCTGCCCTTGTCACCCAGCAAAATCTTTTTTTTTAATCTGCTCAAAATCACAGGCACTGTGAAAGGGTCCTATCGATACACAGTAAGGTGCACAGGTAATGAGATAATACTACCTGATAGCCCCTGGATTAAACCTCAAAATACTGATTTAGAATTCCTAACACTGTTCCTTTCCAGTTCCTTAGTCTGCAAAAGACATGATCCTTTTGTCTTTCCAAGTCTTGAGAGAGCTTCTCACTACAGGTGCTAATGCAGTTCAACTTGAATTAAGATTGCAGTTTGGGTAATCTGACTGCAACAGGGCAGATTCCAAGGATTCAAAGGCTTCTTTCAAGCTTAATCAAGTGTATCTTCAGGACCTGAGATGCTAAAAAGATTACATGAAAAATTAAACTACTTTCTTGTATAAAATATTAATTCTATCTAGAAAACTCCAGGTATTTTAGTACATAACATATGTGTATTAACCAAATGTAATAACCCACATTTGTTTTGAGGGCTTTTTGGATATCTAATTGTAAGGCAGACAAGAATTGTTTTTTTCATCAACATGTCATAGAGGAGTAACTTGATTTGTACTCTCTATGAAATCAATCGAGGTCTTTGGAAATACTTATATCTGAAGTTTTGCTAGTGAGATTGATGGTGGAGAAATGTTTTCTCCCCTTGGTTTGTCTTTCTAAATCTCACTTGCTTAGTTAGACACTCCAAGGAGAATTACTGTAACCAGCCTTTCTTTTGGCCAGGATAGTGGTCTTCTGTGGTGCTGGGGCTTTTCTGAGTCAATCTTCCTTCATCTGGTTAAACCCAATTAAATTAACTGTACAGAACTCCCTATATTACAGCAATACTTTTTTACTAATTAGGGCAAGCTGTGTTGCTGAATTAGACAGATGTATCAGGAGGACATAACGACACACTGTTATAGAAAATTGTGGTGTTCTGAAACACTCAGACAATAGTTGATGAGAGTCTGCTTCATTCAGGCTCTAATTTCTGTGGTTTCAAGTGGCTCTTATTAACAATCCTTTTACGTACTTGTTCGCAGAAATAAATAAGTCCTCTGGGGAAAACAACCCCCTCCTCTATATTTCATGGCTCCAACATCAATTTTAATTGCTTGCTCTCTCAGCCCTAAATTCCAGCCTGCCCACAGTGTCATAGTCTCTAGCCCCTGCCTTAGATGCCTGATCCTCCCCCAAATTGCACTTATCCTTTCAGAGAGATGCAACTCACTAATAACCCAGTGGCTATCTAGGAAGAGCTGTAACCCCATTTCATAATGTGGGCAAAACATTAAGAGCTGCCACTTACACTCATTCAGTCTTGGCTTTTTGAGCAAGGCCTAAGTGATCTCAGGACTAGAAAATTGTTCTCAGTCCTTAAAAATTGAGATGACATGACTTAAGCACTATTCCTGCAGAATAAGCTGATTTGGAACACTGTGATTTCTGGCTCCACAAAATCAGTATTGCAAATGAGCCCACTTGGATTTTCCAAATGCAGATGATAAAGCTCAGGCTGCATGGAGCAGGCAGCCACTGCTACTCACTTTCTCAAAGCAGCTTCTAGTACCATTATATGATATTTCCATTGCTCTATCAGGGTGCAATGTAGAATCATCTTTCATAGCTGCAAAAATCTGAATCTGAGCAATATTTCAGCCTACTTAATTAATATGTTTTGTGTGTGCATACTTGGCTTCACCTATAAAATGTCATTGGGACAGAAAAAAAATTCTAGCAGTTAGGGTACTCTATCAGCTTATTGTCTGTCCTTCATTTGCAGTTTTGCGTATGGTAGAATTGTGTTACAGCATAAATGCAAACAAATGCAAAAAAGCCCACAAATTACATGCTATTGGACTGTGAGTCTGAATCGGCCATGTATACAGAAATGAGTGGATGCTATGTTTTATCCAAGTCTAGATGTTTACACTATGAAAGGAGGCTGCAATATATTTTCTGATGAAGACTACCTTCATGTTCTTTTTCTTTCTTATTTTTTACATTGTATAAAGACAGCATGGATTTTCCCGCACTTTTATGCTTGCTGCGTTCTCATAGTAAAAAAAAATAAAAAATAAAAAAGCCCAAATACAACTCTTTAAAGTGGAGTAAATTCATATAACAATGTGATGAAAGCCTCAGTTCTTGATGTGGGGCATCATTCAGGAATTCCATACTGCCGCATTCCCTTGGGCTTCTCAATTCAGTTGGCAGCTTTATTCTTTCAAAATGGGCCATGTCCAAAGTTTGTAGCCAGAGAATCCAACAGAGTATGACAGTTGGAATTAAGGCCTGACTGGCACCCTCAGCCAGTACTTCTCCTGTGGACATTAGTGAGTCTTTGATTCAAATGGAGGAGTGTAGCAAACCAGCAAGATCATACTTTAAATTGGTATGTATGTGTCAACTGGTACATTCTTTGAACTGGTACATTTGTGTCAAAGTGGTGTAAATATGCATGGTACATTTTCTCCCCTCTATTTAAATAAGACAGAGCTCTTATTTATCCTGTTTATATCTCACAACTTCAATACATGCTCCCAAGATCACTCCATTGGTATTTATGTGTACCTAGAAAGTCATAATCTGTTTACTCTGGCCTTTGCAAAGACAAAACTTGAAGACCTTCCCTGTGAAGCTCCATAGTGGCAAGTGCCTCCCACTTCTAGGGGTATCTAAAGCCTAGGATTTGCTTCTCCTTGATGGATATCTTGATTTTCTTCTGACCACTAAAAAAAACCATCCACTTTTTCTTAGCTGTATCCTGACAAGTCTGCAGAATATCTCTTTAGTTACTCCTCTTATTAGATGTTATATTAAATTATGACAGTTTAATTATGAAGTAAAGGTTACGCAGTCACTGTGACTTATCCTTGTCTTAACCTTCCTGTCTGCTTCTCTGCATGTCCATGCATCTCTAAGTTCCTTATTAATAGGGGAAAAGTTAATTGCTGCTCTGTAATAGGGATAGAAGAGAAAAATTTATGCCAATCCTGAGTAAAGGAAGCAGAATTTTTGTATTGAACATGTTAAACTAACTTTTGACTTAATACAGCACCTTCATCTCTTCTCCAGGGTGGGGATCAGCATAGGTCATGTGGTGTGAGTGTGTCATGTAGGACATGGTAGGAAGCAAAAGACAGAAAATTTTCAAAAGTCTAGGCTTCATCACTTTACTGTGGCAAATAGGTTGTGATGTGGTGTATAATCTTCAGTCTGCAAATGAAAATTGGGCTTTTTTATGTAACAGTCATTCATCTCATGTGGGCCATTGTGTGCTTTAGAAGTGTTTTTTGATGGTGGAGAACTGATAATTTTAAATTTTGGGGCTATATGAAAATTATTCTCCTTTCCAACCTGTATTTCCTTTGGAAAATGAAGATGTGAACAAATATGCCAGGCATTCTAGTTAACAGAGTCCAACACTGATGTGAGCAATTTCTTCTAACTTAAAGGCTAAATACCTCTGTCTGTATTTAGGAGCTTGTGACATACTGCAGGATTTACACTCCCTCTTGCTGCTCCTGTCTAGAGATGTGTGGCACTATCCTATCTAGAATCCAGAAACAATCACCCATCAGCTTCCATGTCATCCAGAAACAGGGCACTCACACACTGTAGTGTTTATTACACTGTAGTATGCCACACATCAATGGCATTTTAAATCATGTGTCCTTGCTCTTCTGTATAAAAAATTAACACAGCTTCTTTGGACATGTCTCCTCCATTTTTGAGCACTCTCAATTTTTTTAGGTTTTCTGACCCAATGTGAATCAAAGATTCTTGCCCCTTTTTAAAATTGCTTTGAAGTTCAAGTGGGTCTGGTGAGAGGAAAACTATTTCGCTAAGCTGCGGATATCTGTACTTTCAGTATCAGATTCACCAAAATAATGATAATTTCTGGAATTGTTGCTCTTGACACGAGGGGGATTTGAAAAGTGAATATTAAGTCCTGGCTTGATTTCAGCACAATAAATTACTACTTAATCATGCCTCTTCTGAAGAATAATGAGCTACAGTACGATATCAGTGTTCTCCAATGAAATGCAATCCAGAAACAGCTCAAGTAGAACGAAGTTTGAAAATTGGAAAATTGGGATCATGCTATTTTACATACAGGAGAAAAACAATCCTCCAAGGCAGAAAGCCAAGAACACGTAACTGTTGCCCTTTTTAAGTGCCTCAGCATTCAAGGGGTGGCAAACAGGGACTGAATGGGAAGAAGAGGAAGTACCACCTACAATAAGGAAGCCAACAAGATATTTTGAGACAGAGGACAATCTTATTTTCATATTTTTTTTTCCAATCTGAACTTGACAGTTGATAACTATGATTCAGGAGTTGCCTGGTACTTTGAGGCACTCGTGAATATCTTGTGCATTTGTGTCATATATTGGGCATTCAGGGTGGTTTCCTCTGACAGATGCTAGAAAGAGCTATCTCCGTTGCCTTATTTACAGGTAGAAAGAATTTTCTTTTTCTTTGGCCAGTGCTGCTGCTATCTGTAAACATTTTTGTCTTCGGGATTCTGCCCTTTCATAATTTTCAAATGTGGGAATTAGACTAGATCATTAAAAGTGGGTTTATGTTTTGAGCTGGGCCTCCTTTAAGTGATAAAACAGAAGCAAAAATGGAGTAGTTCTATGCAAATAATAAAAATATCTTTTATAAAAGATAAGAAATTAAAGGACTACTGAGAAACATTTAAGCCAGCTGTCACAAATCAGATAATACCATTTCACAGAACTTGAAGACAAAAAGCATAATTTTCCTGGAAGTGAAGTAGCATAGTCACACTCTGGCTCTTTCAGTGGAGAACAGGATAAAAAAAGGTATTTGGCTTATCTTCTGCTAAAGCCTTTGTGTAAGTCATTAAGCAACCCTTATCTAAAATTACAGTGTAGGACATTTGCTGATGTTTTCATGACCCAATGAAAACATAAAGAGGTACTAAACCCATCTGGTCATTAACTCCCCTGTTAATGCCCTGGACTGATTCACGTTGTCTATTATACCTGAGTGGATATGGTTTCACTGAGCAATTAAGGCCTCTGAGTTCTTCCCATGGAGGACAGGTTTCTTTTGATTTGTTCAGGCATATTTGCTTCCAGCCAGCCTGGGACTGTGGTTTCACCTGAAGCAACACCTTTTTCCGATCACTGCTGCAGAGACAGTTTTCAAAGTGCGGATTTCTTCCACCGGGTGTTTAAAAATTCATTCTTCTATTACAAAAGGAATAAAAGAGATGGTAATAACAATGATTACACAGTTATTAAACATTCTGATAATTTTAATATTGGGAAATTTCGTCCTTACAGATTGATTGTACGGTGGTACAGATTATGCATACTGCTTTTTAATTGGGTTTTTGCAGTATCTGTAAACATTGTGGTCTTGTGGACAGTATATAAGTTATAAGAATAATGTTGTAGCAAGTCAAACACAAATCATATTTCTCCATTTATCAGCCTTTTTCTGATTAGATTTTCATGGACTTGAAATCCAATGTTAAATTCACACAAGCATAAAATATATGTTTAAACTTAAATAATATTTAAATAGCACCAAATCAATAGTAGTTTCTGTTAGAAGCTGCAACTTGTAACTTATAATGATAAATTCACTGCAGGAAAGTATAGGAAAATTAAAAACTCAGACATATTGGATTTTTGTCTTTGGAAAATTTCTTTTCACCTTGACTGTTGCCATATACTGGATAAGATGACTGAAAACATCAAATTTTCCCTGTCCCCAGGTTTTGACTCTATATCTTCAGTGCTGCAGATGCTACTTTTAAGACCTTCACTCTACTTTTATTTACAGGACTCTAGTTTTTGACAACCATTCCAAGTGGCAGTTTTCTGTGCTGAAGAGAAGGAACCCCATTTTCTCTTCCTGCCTTTCCCCCTACAGTGTGTCATCCTGGCACCTTGTCCATGCATCACCCCGCAGAGGTGGGGCTGCCACAGCGACGGAACATGCTTGGTCACACACCCCACAACTACAGAAGTCTCCGTCAGTTTGGAAGTTTTACTGAGTTTTTATTCACCTGGTATGGGCTGCCCAGCCACCCACAGTTACTCACCTGTTCAGTCCCCACAAGCCTGCTGGCAGCTCTCAATGGAGTTCCTTTTGGAACTTTCACCTCCATCCTTTGGGATGGAACTGCTGAAGATTAAGTCCAACCACAGCACAGAAACCGGCCGGTCCATCAACCATCCCACAGATTTGCCAGGCAGTTGGGCAATATCTAAGTTCATATTTGCTTTTCTAAGAATGTGTAAAGCAGTAATGGAATGTAACTGCAGAAGAAATAAAACTGGAGTTACCCATAATGCATTGTAAAACCTGATTTTCTTTCTGTTAAAACAGCCATTTTTTTGTATTACCTAACTTACAACTCTGCTTCTTTTTTTCAGACATGGAGATGACTTGATTGTGACACCATTTGCTCAGGTAGGCACAATTTTGCTGTATTTCTCACATGGTCTTGTAATTTGAAGACAAAAATGGCCAAAACAGTTGCTTTCCATTGTTGATGCTATATATGTTTGCTTGAAACAAGAAAAAGTGTCTCAACAGAATGTCATAGACCTCCCACTCTGTCATCTCTACCTCTCTTAACGCCTTTTGATTATCTGAAAAATTAAAGTACAACAGATTGATAAACACCTTTGATCTCTTTCCAAATACTGTAGCAGGCAGTCATGATTAAGACAAATCTCTTATTCCTGTTATTCTCTTGCTTTTTCTAATTATAATTTCTCCATTTGAACATCTTTTAGGCATTAAATACAATTTGATGCTTAGACATGAAGTAAATTTTACCCAGAACACTTACTTTCCTTTACAAAACCATGTTTGTTTTTTCTGTTCAGATTCTGGTTTATAAAGTACCAGCTCAAAATTCTTTATAATTCAGATAAAAATGCCACAATTTTTCACAATAGGGCTGCCTTATAAAGTATGAAAGGTTAACATTGTTATTCTATGAACTCATGATAATGGGTGTTGCTCCAAAACAGATAGGAATGATAGACAAATCACTGTAATTATGAAGTCATGTGTGATTGAAGGTGAATGGAAAGAGAAAGGCTGAGTCACACAGCAGTCTCAAATAAGAATAAAGTGGTAGCTTCAGCCACACTATGCAGGTTGCTCTGGTCAAATAAGAAGCTGTGAAAAGAATATTTATTTAATAGTTTATTATATATTTAATGAAATTGTAAACACATGCAGTGTTTATAGGACTCGATTGAGTCTTGATAACTTGGAATCAAGTGATTTATATAAATAAAACCACCATCTTCTATTAGCAGAGAAAAGATTAGGCAAAGGCCTTTTATAAAAGTATTCTGAAATCTCCACTGTACCCTGAGCATGCAAATTTTATGACATATATAATTATTTTTAATCCATGCTGAATTTAAAAGAAGTCAGTTTGCTTCCTGATTTTTGGAAAGAAACAAAGAATGAAATTAATACTGTTCAGTTAGACAAATGTATTTTTTATTATCTTAACTCATTTGGAAATTACCTCCAGAGCTTAAACCCTGCCAGACATTGTCCTTGAATATTTTCTGTTACAAGTTTTCATTAATTTATTATTTTTTCTTCAGTCTGCTACCCCTTTCCTACGTCGTGTGTAAAATTAAGGTGCTATGAAAACAGAGTTGTGCACTCCTAAACTCAGACCTCTGAAACCCAGCTTCCCAATCCTGCTTTTGTTATTCCTCAGATGGGTTCATCAGGAAACCAGCCCAGTCTAGGCTGAGAAACAAAAATGGTCAACTTCTGCACAGACACACTGGTGATTAGTGTTGCTGCTTTCTCCCATTTCCAGCCTTGTTCCAGTCAACTTATGGTTCCTCTCTGACATCAGCTGAACTACCTGTCCCTTGTCAGAGAAGTTCATCAAATTACATTATTTAAATTTGCTCTTAAATGGCACAAAATTTGTTGAGCGCCTTCAGAAGAGAATGCCTATGCCACTTATAGCAAGAAGACCCTCCTCTACTGCATTCCTTATCTGCTGTCCTGCATGACATGAAGTCCAGCAGGAAAGTAGTTCATCTATGTTTTCTTTCCCAATGCATAAAGCTTGTAAGCGCCTGCAGACATTTCCCACCTTCTCAACCTTTCTTGGGCCTTCTGCACTAAGTCCCCAAATCAACCGTGCCACTTTTATTTTTCCTGGCAGTCTAGACAGTCTCATTCCCGTTGTCCTTTGGAGTTTATGGGGACTGAACTGCAAATAAAGATTCTGTAATTATTTCTTATGCATGAAGTATTAGGCTTGAATGGGCTATTATCTTTCAAACTCAAATGCTTTTATTGTCACTTTAAAGAAATAAGTAGTATTTTGTAAAAAACTTTCCTCCCCTGCAAGTCAGCCTGCCTTCAAACAAATAATGAGTTGTTTATGAGGGGAACAAAACAAAAGAAAAGAACCTACTGCCCTCGTATTACAGACATATTATTGTTAAATAATAGTCAAAAGCTCCAGACTAACCAGCCTGGGAAACCTTTTGCAGTGGTTTTGCAATGTGCTTTCCTTTTTCTTTCAGCACAGTGGAGCAGAGATAGATCAGTCTCACTTGTGCAGAAACTTATACTGAAACCACTTTTTTTGTTCCAGGTTCTGGCCAGCCTGCGTACTGTCCGGAATAACTTTGCTGCATTAACCAATTTACAAGACCGGGCACCTAGCAAGTGAGTGTCATTTTTTGGCCACTGAGAACTTTCTGCAGTGATACTTTTTTAATGAAAACTAAGAAGACAATTAGATGTTACAGATTTCAGTCTGTGACACCAAACCTGCATGAAACGTCGATGAGTAATAAGTTTCTTAATCCCTTGCAGATGTTATACTTGGTAGCTGGGACAACATCCCCCTTGCCTTCTAATCGATCCTGCATTGCTGTTCTTGCATAAACTTGGAGTAGGTTTTTGCAACTTACATGATTTTCAGTAAATTAGTCATTAGGTCTAAGATCATTCAAAGATGATCATTCAAGAGCAGTCTGAGTCTTGCAAATGATGAAACAGTGAGCAGACAGCTGCACACACTGAGAGCTGCTTTCATGATCTGAACCTAGAAATCTACCTAACTCATCTAAGATAATGATACCATACCTAGCCACAGTAGTTCATAGCTATAAATGAGGAATTATAAATATGATCTTTCACCAGTCTTGTTAGAGCATCACAGTAACAGTAATGTTAGTTACACTGGCATATTTTGTAGTGAACCATTTCCCTCACCCTAAATATGCATCTTGAGAACTTAGAAGTAATTAGCTTTGCAAAGAAAGGAATGCCTTTATATATGTTTATAAATCAATTATAATCAGTTTCAAACTAGGTATAAGCTCTAGGTATGATTAAGCAGGCTTTTAATGAACCTGTAAGTTCCTCAAATATTCCTGTCTTGGAGTTCCCAGTCTGCAGAGAGGTTTAATTTCTGAATTTCCTTCTACACTAGAAAGGAACATCTCTTCTAAATGAACTTTGGCAATGCCAGACTAGTCCATTCCCAAATAATTTCCTAGGTAATGCATTTTCTGTTATACTGTTCAATGATAATGTCATCTGTTAGTTTATCAGGCTTAGACCCTTTTTTGTTTCCTTTTTAATAGGCGATCACCAATGTGTAGCCAACCATCTATTAACAAAGCAACTATAACAGGTAAGAAGAATTTATTTATAAAAACATCTAACTGAAAACTGTATTTTTTACATATACACTTATATTGTTTCATATCCTTATATCTGTTTTTTTAAATAAGTTTTGGGTCATGTAGGGCCTCAAAATGGTGACTTTTACTGTTCTATCACATTAACTTCTGATTTCTACCTTATTACTCCAGTTTTAATTCAAGTTCTTTCCCAGTTCTTTTACTTATATACCAACGTGTGACTGTAGCATGAATATATTCATTAGTAACTTTTTGCAAGGAAATGTAGAAAATCTGATACAAAGAATCCATTGATCTTTTTGGGATATTGAGTTGTGTAGCTGTACAGAGAAAAATTCTTCACATTAAATGTGCTTATGCAATTAGAAAAATTTTCAAAACTGACTTTTCTGATTTAGAATGGTAAATCCTATTTCTACAATATTTGTATGTGAGTAGAAAAAAAGTTCCCTTTAAAAGATAGTATTATTTCTAAGGAAACATTGACTTAAAAAAAAGACTGGTAGTCTTTTAAATTGCATGAATATTTTGGAAAATTTTAGCCCACGGTACTTTTGCTTATTTTTATGACAAGTTGGTCTTGGTCATTTTTATGGGAATACTCTTCATTGGACCACATATTTTTTACATCACATTAATTCACATGCTCTTGCACTGTGTAATTTTCCAGGTAGTTGCTTTGTCTATCATGTTCTGGCAGAGGGAAAGAGCATTTTCTTTGCTTGTTAATGAAGCAGACATTTACTAAACAGACAAATTATCATTTAAAGCAAAACCAGAAATGCAAGTTTCCATGATTTTCAAAATACCTCATCTTTTTAATTGAATGATTGATTTGTATCTCTAGGAAAAAAAGGGTACTTCAGCAATTTTGAGAAGTGTGGTTTTGCAATGTTTAATAATTTCTGTCTCTATGTTCTGGAATGTGTGAAAATCAATGGGTTTTTTCAGCTAACCTCCCACAATATCCATATTTACCTTAAAAGGACCTAGTCTTGGCAGTTCTGTACATTTTTATGCTCCTAGAAACTCATCATACAATATGAGCATTTATGTGTAGGGCTCATCAGAGAGCAGAAGGTTAAGCCTTTATTCTATAAAAAGAATTGCATCATGTTAATTAAAATAATAGAAATAAGCTATAGACATATATGTAGATAAATTATATTCATGATCCTTTGTTAATATATTTCTTGAAGAGGTAATTTTGGGCATTGGTTTCAAATTGCTCTCCGTAAGCCATTTCAGTTATGGATATTATGTGTATTTTTGATTTTGTGATTTGTCTCATAGCAGAGTAATCCAGAAGTATGTTATTTTAACTGGAGATAGAGGTATTCAAAAATAGGGCTCTTTCTTTAACTCCAAGGGACTAAATTTAGAAAGCCTATAGCACAGTGAAATTCATGAAAGTAAAGGAAAATAAAAGATCCAGATGAGAAGATGTGCATGCATGTGAACACTATTTTACATCCTCTCCCACAGCTATTTGCCTGAGGTCAGCTTCTTTTCTCCAGCAGGAGAAGCTGTTCAGACAGCAGGACCCAAGACACTCTCTGTTGGAAGATGCTGTTAGTCTTTTTAAATTCTCCCTGATCTGAAGGTTTCCATTCAGTTAATCCTCACAGTGTACTCTACAAGTCAGCCATAAATCACCTGAAATTTTAAAGTTTAGGAAGAACGTAGTACTGTCAGCTCTCCAATTAATCTAGAAAATTCTTCTTTGCCAATAAATTCAAAGGCAGCAAGAAAAGGCAAAGAATAGTAAGGATAATTTAATCTAATTATTTTAATCTGATTTCTCAGAGATGCTGCTGGAATTGCTGAGCCCAAATTATGGATTGAACTGGATGAGCCAGGGCCTGTGTGTGTTGGATATAAGTGGTTGAAAGACTTTAATGATATAGCAAAGATATTAGGCCACTATAAAGCATGAAAATGGCTACAATTCATTTTGGCTGTTCAATGGAGGCTGAGGCTGGATACTATTTTGCTTGAAAGGGTTTGCCTGTTCTCAGTTATAAGCTGGTTTTGATATTTCCATGGCAACAAATTTCATGTCATAGGTGCAGAAATATGCATAGGTTTGTTGTTGGGGCATATAAAATCCTAGTAAAATGTGTTACACTAGAGCACTACGTTAAGAAGGAAGATATATGAAAAACACTTTTCCTGCTCGTCACAGAATGATTGAAAACCCTTTCAGATGCTATTAAGCTTTTTGAATTCCCGTGAGGAAAGTTCATAAAGTAACTTGTGCAGATCTTTCCTGCTTAGAAATCCTCCTGGTTGTGCTGTTCTCAGAATTTGTGGCATGAAGTAATCAGAACAACGCACCAGACAGGCAGAGCCTCATCATGTCACCCAGATGGCTCAGCCTGCAAGAACTGATTGGCAACATAACAAACCAGGTGACTGCAGGGCACGGTGTCACTGAGCTATACCACTGATAAACAAGAAAAGAGACACTTAGGATGGAGATTTTATGTTGCTAAACTTTCTGAAAGATGTGTCTTTGGGAAGATTCTCTTTGGCGAAAGGGAACTGCTGATCACAGATGGGAACTACTGCAGAGGATATGGGGGAAACAACAAGGGAAAGATGAAAAGAAATCTGGTAAAGCCAAGTGACTAAAAAAAGCAAGAGCAAATTTCTCTCATTTGGTATTTTAAGAATTCACCATGAAACAAAAATCTGTGACAAAATACCTTAGCAAAAAAGTAAGAAACTGTGGTATGAGTAGTGAAGCAGCACAGGAATCATATGTTCCAATTCTTAGAAGCAGCTGCCATCATGGTGGCCTTAAAATTTATAGTGATTTTTCAACATAAATATATAGAAGCTGGTGATCAAAATAAAGTCTTTTCTATTCAGTATATCCACATGAATCCCTTTCGGAAACTGTGTTGAAAGAAGCTAATGAATATCAATGACATACTTGATGTTCATTATCAGCCAGCTATGCTATTGCGTGCCGAGTGTTCCTTTTGCAGACAAATTAGGGGGTAGGAGATGGGAGCTTTTCATGTAACAACAGAATTTTTAGATGGCACTTTTCATACTTGCTTTAGCCTGTAGGATGTAAATATCTGATTTATGTCAGTGTGAATAAGCAGAAATGAAAACTTATTTCTGTTAGAAGTCTTCTTCAAAGGGAGAAAAATTCTCTACTAGTGTGATCTCTCTCCCATGAGTGAGACCAGCCTGCGATAACTCATTTTGCTGAACAGTTCTCCCAGACCTGGTGTTGTGTACTTTAACCAAAAGAGGGGTTCCTCTCACTATGAATCATATTTTCTGAGCAGTGATATGGGTGATGTTTCATTTCAAGTTGATGGCAATTCTCTTAACGCAATCAGTGAAATACAGTTATTTTGTTTTCAAAAGAAATGAAACTATCTGCAACTTGAGGGCTGAGCTTGCCAGTTTGATACTACAGTTCTGTCCACTCAAAGTCACTTCCTGACTTTGCCTATGAGGATATTGTGAGAGACAGTGTCGAATGCCTTGCTGAAGTCATTGCATGAGACTTCACCTGGAGCACTGCATCTACGTCCGGGACCCCCAGCATAGGAAAGCCTTGTGCCTTCTTGAGCCGGTCCAGAGGAGGCCATGAAGATGATCAGAGAGGGCTGGAGCACCTCTCCTGTGAAGACAAGCTGATAGAACTGGGTTGCTCTGTCCAGAAAAGTCCAGGTTCTAGGGGCATCTTCTTGTAGCCTTCACGTACACAAAGGGGTCTACAGGAAAGCTGGAGAGGGACTCTTTACAAAGGTTTGTCATGATAGGAAAAAGTGGAACAGCTTCTAGCTGAAAGGGGGCAGGTTTAAATTACATATTAAGAAGAAATTCTGAGGGTCGTGAGGCACTCAAACAGGTTGCCCAAAGAAGCTGTGGATGCCCCATCCCTGAAAGTGTTTGAGCAGGGGCTTTGAGAAACCTGGTCTAGTGGAAGGTGTTGAAACTAGATTACCTTTAAAGTCTCTTCCAACCCAAACCATTTTATGATTCTATGAATTCTAATAGTAGATAAAAAGAAACAGATTTATATTTTACCATCCAGAGTATATTTAGATTTAGCTTCCATTGAAATCTCTCTATCTGATGCATGAAATTCAGTAACCAAGTAGCAATGCAGGTTTCCTTCATTTTAGCTAGTTTCAACTATTTCATTTTTGCAAAACAAGCTCACAGTTTTTCCAACAAATGTTTTGAATATGGGATTGATAATCACCAGCTTTAAGGGAGTTGAACAGTTCTAGTGGAGTTGAACCATCATTCCCCATCATTACTGTGCAAAGCTCTTTAAAGTGACCTGTATATTGTTTTCTTAATCAATAATATTTTTCATAAATGTAACAGTTTTAGAAAACAGCCACATTTTCTTCAGCTACTCTTTTCAGTTAATCATTAAAAGGCCTTATCTAGGTCATAATAACTAAACAGAGAGTTATCTCATTTACAGCCTTGTTAGCCACAATGCAAACAGAATCATATTGCTTTGTGAGATACAGGGTGCAAATTACATTCAGACTGAAATTCATTCATACATCCCCTGACCCACAGTAAGTAAGGTATGCAGCTGAAAGGTAAGGAGTCGGAGAGACAGGAGTCTGCTCCCCACCCAGACTTACTCAGTCACTTTCTTATCTTCGCAGGTGAACTAGCAGCTTTATCCCGTGCACCTACAGAGTTTTTGAGCATTTGCTGTTAATAAATGGAAGCCATATTTGCTTGCATTCAGAAAAAAAGTTCCCAGTGTCATAGCTAGGGCAACACTTATATATGTTGCAACAAAAAAAAAAAACCAAAACAAAAACAAACCTTCTTAAAAGGAGTCATTTAGTAAACTGTTTTTCCTTTCCAAGGGAACAGTAGTTCAGCCCCATAAGTTTAGGGAAGAAGTTGTTATTAACAGGATATGGCTGTTAAGGCTTACTAAATGCTTTCTCCATATTGATTTTTACAGTTTTAATTAATGTTGAAAAACTTTTCTAACTGAAAGACTTTAAAATGAAATCTATATGTAGGGCTCTTTCAGGGTCAGTGGGTTTGTAAAACAGTGATTAACCTTCTTGAGAACAGCAGGAAGAGGTTGACATGGTTTTGAAACAGCTAAGCTGTTCGTGTATTCACATTCAAGGAAGTGAATAAAACCAGGGTACAAAATTGAATACTCTCTATATGTGAATAGTGCCCTTCAACACAGATACCTGATAGGAAAATAGGTAAGCTTTCATAAAGTAGAAAGTTAAACAGAGAAGTGTAAGTCATAATTTTCAACATTCATGGCAAGAATATCCATATAATTAAACCCAACCACCCAAATTGATAATTAGAAAATAACAGTAGCTGTTTTGCAGTGTGTAGACAACACCACTTCACTCTTATGTACTAATTTAAATTTTCAACAATCTGTTTTGGTAGAAATATGTGGTGGTTTTAAACTGCATAGAGACTAGAATGCATCACATGACTGATCTCTGCTTGTTATCTTCATCTACCACTTCAGGTTACTTTATAAGAGTGCAGTGTAGTACCATCGTGATTTTGTTACAGACTCACACATTTTGGAGTTAGAATAGGGATCCATTTAAAAACAAAACATAAAGAAGCATTACCAATCTCCACATCAATAACGTGATATGCAACCCCACATAAATCTTTGCTTCTTACCTTTAAATTGGTCTCATATTTTGCTCCTTATATCACTGCTTTAGCCAAATTGCTAAAACTCTTCACTGTAAAAGAGAGACAGGTTGGCAAACTTCATGTGCTTCTCCTCCTTTCAGCCTGTGTCACTTACAGGCACTGATTGTGTAGCACAGTAGAGAACTGTACATGACCCCAGGCTGTATTTATTGCATTTTTAACAACAGCAGAACAACTGAAAAGAGTGAAACATGGTTTGGTTTGTAGGACTGAGTTGAGAAGAATCAGAAAGAAAAATAGGACTCTTGCCTACGTAATTTTTCTCATTCCTGTTACAAATGCTGTCCTTTGTGTGAGGAGTATAGAAAATAGAACTGAAGCAGATGTGGTTTCTGGTATGACTGTTGGATGCCGTCTGAGTGTACCTTCTTTTCACACTTCATCCTGCTTCTGACATTTCTGATCAGGGACACATTATCGTCTGTCCAATTTTAAAGATATATTTGAAACTAGATCTCTTTTCCTTTAATTTTTACTGAGAAAGTGTCCTATTCAAGCTTATTGCCTTTCCAGAGAATCCATTTAAAAATAAAGGGCCACATTGAAATCATCCCTTAAAGTCTGTAAGTTCTGCATTTATTATATGCAGGTTCCTGAGTAAGAAGCCTGAACACAGCAGTGAATCAGAGTGGCCAGAAGCCACGGTCAGGCAACCCCGGAGACAAGCTACAACAAAACCTGCCTTTTCTGTATTTTCTCTCTCTGACCTCATATATTTTGCATTACATTCTGCAAAATGACTCATCTTCAGCTGAAATTCCAGGTCTGGTTCTAGGAACATCCACTTGTGCCTACTGCACTTTCTCAGGAACTAGGATTAAACATTTCAAGAATAAGCAATGCCTAAAATTCACTTTTCTGCTCTCAGGCTCGAAGTTATAATATATTCATGCAAAAAGACCTCTTTTCCTGTGTTAGGTAACTCAATTCAGAAAATATTTGGTAGTGATAACTGGCAAGCATGGAAGTGGTCAGCATGGGAGCAACTGATTGGCACAGAGTCATGTACTCAGACACGGCCCTGTGCTTTGTGTTTCCAGTTGCTGTCTTGGGATCAAATCCCTCTGAACAGCCACAGGCTTTCTTTACAGTCAGGGGAGGCAATCAGGTGTCTCACGCAATCCACGTGCTCTGCAGAGGACCCAAACCCCCACATTTCCTATGCAACATTTTGAGCTACCCAATGGATATTCCTTCGGTGCCACTATCCATGACACCAGCAGTGGGCAGCCTAACGCAGTCCCAAATATTCCAAAATGTTAGAAACCTGCCAGGGAAGAGCTGCAGCAAAAATTTTACCAAATTTGCCTTTGGAACTTTGGAAGGAACGATGGGAGGCAGTGAAAGAGCCAGTAGTTCTTACTGGAGAGGTTTCACTTGAAATGTTAAATGTGCCAGGGTATGTCTTTAAAATTTCCTAATCAAACTGAAATCACAGTACTAAGCCAGGTTTTCATAGTTTTATGACTCTTGTTTTCTGTTAATAGAATTGAAAAAATTACGTGTTTTTATCCTAGTCCTTAATCCACTCATAGTTAAGAAGATTCACCTCTATCTTGAATAGAGGATAACTTTTTTTGTACTAGGAGTGTCTTGGTTTTATTCCCATTATGATGATATTTTGAATTAATGAAGTAGCTGTGGCCACATGCATAAAGTTTTAGTTGTTGCCAAATATTAAAAATTATTCCCTAATATTTACACTAAAATGCTAGCAGAAAATTGCAAATCTAATTGATTATTTTTGCTCCATGCAGTATTTTAAATTATTGTCTGCAACTGATATGTGTATTTGAACATTTAAATTAGATATGAAGATGGATGAAAGTTAAGCCAAACAAAAAAATAAAGATGAGAGACAAGAAATTATGGTAGTCTCTCTTAAATTATAGGATACCATGATAAAAATAAAAGGTTTCTTCCTTAATAATAATGAGCATGGTAGGATTATATCCAAGTGAGTGAATTTTGCCACTAGGTAGCTTACTACTATGCTAAAAAAGGGAATTAAATGAGGACCATATTACAGAAGTGACAAATGGATTAGCAAGTGTTTACAAATTCCCCTGTAAGTAAGTCATAAGCCACTAGCTTACTTAGTGCACATACTGTAAGAATTACTGACTAATCAGTCTTTAATTTAAGGAGCACAAAGATGACTAGAATAAAAAGCCCAGGAAAAAACCTGTGCCAAAGAAAAGAAGGAGAAAATCAAACAAAAGTTTGGCAAAACTGGAAAGCTAAGCTAACTAAATATTATCAGTGGGATTTGGGAAGGTCCAACAGATGACAGTAGGCAACTAACGGGAAAGAAAACAATATTTGTTTGGGGAACAGTCTTTAATACCATTATGGTTATCATTACTGTAGATGTGGTTGGTTTTGCTATTAATATTACTGAATTTGAACCCTGCTTTTCAAAAGGAAAAAACAAAATCAGAATTTTGGAAAAGTTCATCCTTTTTAATTGGAGTTCAGCAAATGCAAGCAATGGCAAATTAAACCTGCCTCCCAAACTGTATTTTGTATTTTCCTAAACAAAAAGGGGTGTATGATCTATCTCAGCATTTCAGCTGCAGAAATACTTTTCTTCTCCAGTGGATTCCTCGTCTTTTTTTTTTTTTTTTTTTTTGGTGGGTTTGGGGGTGAATCTCAAAACACTTTTGGCATGTCAGATATAAGACAAAGAGGCAATGTTTTTGAGTCTCATCATTCCTCATTCAATCTTCAGTTCTGAGAAACCATCATATAAAGGAGGTGGCCAGAGAAACCTTAGTCCTACAGCAATATGTGTTTTTGCAGTTCCAGGCAGTTTTTTCAAAGAGCTGATATAGATACTATGCATATGCCTTTCATACAGGGAAGCAACATTCAGGTGGTTAAACCATGTAGCTCTCACATGCTTCTGCTAGTTGGAAATGTGTGTAAGCCTGTTGCCTGTCAGCCATTAGGTATTCACTGTATGATATTGTGAAACCAAAATCTGATTTCCTTGCTTCTGATTCTCACAATGAAATCTAGGAGTTTTTGCTTTGCTGAGTGAAATCTGAAGCTGCATCATGAATTAGTCTTTTACAACTCTTTTCTTTGGTCTTGTGCAGTTCTACCCTCCTTTCAGATTTATGGTCCCTTGAATTCCATGTATCATCACGTTTTCTGTTTGGCTTATTTCTTCTTTAGGAGGCAGAGGTGGCTGTGTGAGATGATGCAATGAAAAACCATGGTGTGGGAAGATGCTAGAAAGAAAAAGGGTCCTTGTAGCCTCAGTACACACTCGAAAAAAGAAGGACACAATTCTGTGTTACAGATGCAACTGTCTAAACATACCCACTGAAACACAGAGTTGATGCTGCTTCAACAAATAATATGTTTGTGGTAAGACCTGGCATGGTGAAATACTTGCCAGATCTGCTTAAAATCTCTTTTCTCCAAAAATGGCATTAGTCTTCTCTATAAAACAAGGACTATAAAATTGTACATATTTTCCAAGAATTTCTTTGAAGATTGGTTGTTAAAATAAATAGGTATTTCTACTTCAAAGTATACATAGGTTTACTCATATGCATTTATTTTTGAAAACTGTATGCTTTGATGGTTTTGTGAGAGGTCAGTACTGCATTACTTCCAAGCACAGCTCTATCCTGCAGAGCTTAATTATAAAACATCTACTATAGCCACATTTCCTTTGCAAAATAAAATAGGTTTACATCAATATTCTGAAGACTAAAACTTCAGAAAATAAAATTTAAAAAATAAAACTTTTCTTTGACTGAAAGTAACAACTCCATCAGTCAAAAACATACCATAAAAATTCCATCTTTCTCCTAAGAAAATTTAATTAATTTTTTTTTTTTTACATTTGTTCAGCAAGTTGGTGGAAAAGGCAGGTTACCATTTTACCGTCTGAGTTACTGATTAGCTTCTCATCTGGCAGTGATTAGACAAAGTTATTTGGAAGCTAGTGTTAATATTTCAGGGCAGGGAAAGAGCTTCCGTAGTGCATTCTCAGGCAGCCTTGCAAATGAGAAGGACTACAAGACATATAAATACCCCTCAGCTCATTCTGTCTAATGAGCAGGCACCAACAGAAATGAAGGAGTAAAGTGCAACTTTCATCCACCAGAATAAATGCCCATGCTAAAGCCCACAGTCTCACAGCTTCATGGCTACCTGATTAAAGCTGGTTTAGCTATGGTCAGGTCCCTGGCATCAGTAGCGACATAGCTTTAAATTAAACTTTTCACATGTGTAAAGTCTAAACTAGCCACTTTCCTTTTACACACAACTGCTTCTAGCAGTTCTCAAGCTCGTCTCTGTGCTGTGCTGCTCGTTGTGTTGCTGGAGGATGGACTGTTACCAGGGGCCAGTCAGGGTCATTAAAAAAGTCTATGCAACTGGCCCAGCAAACTAAAGCATGACCTGTTTCATAGGAAAGATTGTTCCTCACATCTAATCAGTTGTTTGATTGTGAAGTTGTTTAGCAGAGGAAGAGGACTCAGAAGATTGTGTTCTTCATTTTCTTCATACAGTCTGTTCTGTTAGCTGAGGCTGAAAACAGAAATTGTTCTTTAAAGGGGCAGGGAGGGGGGTGAGGGGTTCTTCTTACTATACTCTTCTGCAAAGGCTTTCTCCTTGAAGAGAACGCTATTCATGATACTAACACGGCCACTATTTCTATCAGGCCATATTTCAAGACTTTTCAGTTCTTGCCATTATAGAAACTCCTGTAATACAAAAATATGGCTTCAGTGTTATTAATACTTTGGAAATGCATAGCTGAGAATAAATGTCAGGCTCTCCTATGAAGTGGAAATGTTAACACAACAGACTGTAGTCCATCACAGCTGTAAATGGGAATGGAATTTCTATGCTATTCCTAAGGCAAAGAACATGGATCAGGGGTTGTCATTTGTGCGTGAGTCTGTTAAGTGGATGTATCAGAAATACCCAGCTAGAAATTACATTTGAGTAAATAAATATCCTCTGGGTACTAATTCTGGGGAAAAAGATATAGCGTGGCTTCTAATTTTAAAATAGTTACACAATCAGAATTGTTTTTTGTAAGCTTAGACTCAGAAACCTCCCAATTACTTCTGAATTTCATTCAGCATCAATACAAAAACAAAAACAAATATGTTGTTTTTCCAAAGCCAGAGACTCTGAGTTCATCAAAGGCTGTAGCAATGGACTTCTGCCATACAACTTCACATGCTGAATGTGAAATTCACAGAAATCTGACAGTTTCACTGGATCTTAAAACTATTGCATTCAATATAAGCAGGCAAAATTGTTTTCCAAGATCCTGTCATTGTCCGTTATGCATGAAGCTTAACCATTTTTAAAAATATATTTTAATGAATAGAAATCTGGGTTTCATTACATTTCATTATGTTCATATCTCAGTTACTACTCTTGGTTTTACTCTCCAGTCTGGGATTGAAGCAACAACATCAGTGATCAGAATCTGATTAATTTTTTTCAGGCCTGGACAAGATTTGACTTAATTTCTCAGTTGTGCTTTCTCTGGATTTTCACATCACTACATAGGTGGCATGAATGATAGCAGTCCTGTCAGAGCACACCAGTTGGTACTGTTTCAAGTTGTTTTCAGTAGTTCATACTATTGTGAGTTGTTTTCATTGAAAAAGCTAGTGCCTGGTCTGTGTTTGCAGCTTGATTGCTCTGTCTGGGAGAGTGACGACAACAACAGGCCAATTTTAAAAATTAAGGAATTTAGTCATGGCTTTGGGGAGCTGCCTGTAAACGGATTAAGCCTGGTTGCCTCAAACCATTTTTGACAGTTTTTTTCAGTTGTTTTTAAGCAAAGGCCAACTGTAGCTTAATCCTGTTGATGCAGCAGGACACGTTTATAACATATCTGACCTTCTGAAGAGAATCACTTATTTTGAATAACGTAGGCTCTGTTTTTCTATTTCCTCCCTTACATTTTCTTCATTCTTGCAAGAGACAGCTGCCACCATGACCAAAAAAAATATATGATTATTAGATTAAGAAAATGCTGCTAGATTTCCACTCACTTCTCTTATAATTCAACCTGTTTGAGTCCTATTGGCTTCTGTAGAAACTACTCACTTCCTGTAATTGAAAAAAAATGAATCTGAAATTAATTATGTGCTTACTGAGCAGAAAATGAAAATGTACGTTTTCTGTATGGTTTTTCTAACTCATTATCCATGCATAACCTCCCACTAGAGGAAAAGCTTTTTAAAACAAAGTTAACAATATTTATGAAGTGCAGATAAGAGAATGAAGCAACGGAAGAACTTCAGCAGTAGCAGGTGTGTCTGCAGCTCTCCAGTCTGTCATGCTTTTCCTCTACAAGTTCATCAAAGTGCCACTTCCCACTTTGTGGGCTGAAGTCATAGACAGGGACAACAGCTGTAATTATTTGAAAAGTAATGGAGTTTCAAGTGTTTTTTCTAGGTCTGAACATGATTTGACTCTCACTTCTTGGGTGGGTGGGATTGCTAATGATTCATTACATTCACAGTAACAGTACATCAGTTGCAAACTCTGTGTTAGAATACATCTGACTGTAAAAAGAGAAACTATCTAGGAATTGGTATTAGTATGTAGAAAACCTGGGGCTTAAATGGCGCTAATGCATTTCATTCAAAGGCATATTTTGCTTTAGAGACAAGGACATAAACTGCAGTAATTTTGTAAACTTGAGTTTGTTGGACTTTGTACAAATGAGTGTATATATAGATTATGTTGGAGGGACATAAACAACACATAAAGGCATGGATACATAAAAGAGTTTCAACAGGAGAGGAGGAGAGGAAGGCTTCTAAGAACAGACATTTTGGTACATTTATGGCAACAGCTGATAAGGATAACTAGCAATCAGCAGAGTCACATGTTATGAGTTGCACACCAGACTGGCACACTAAACAGATGCTGCAGATTTCAGTGTAAATCCCATAAGACTTGACATCATCAAGACAGTCTGACAAACTAATTGCTCCTCCTCTCCCACAGTTTTCCCACCAGCTCAGGCTTGGAATATGTTTTATTTCAGACATTCTTATAAGATGTTTGTCCCTTTTGTTTTCTGCAATATAGTGTCTGCAGTTTGATTAAATGTCCCGCCTGCATATCAGTAGCCTTGACCTCCCAGCTGCCGCACACACTTCTAACACCTGTTCTTTCCACAAGGCTTTGCCAGTACCACGTTGAACACTCAAGCATTGCATCCATATAGGCAAAACGCTCCCGAAGGAATGTCAGCTCTCAAACCTCACCCATCACTATGATGGCAAAATAACCACAGGGTGCCAGCTGCTTCTCATCCTCCTGCTGCTGTAGTTAGGTGGGATGCCATGGAAAACAGAGATGCTAGGTGTGACACGAAACAGCAACGGGAGAAGAAAGACACGACCCCCCGGGGTGAATGTTTCAGACACCTCGGCTGGAAGCCGCACTTTTCAAACTTTCAATGCCTTTAGGAAAACAGCTTTCCCCTGGCTCTCTGCTGAGCTCCCGTGGTGCCGGCTGCCCGGAGGTCCCTCCGCCGCCTGCTCAGCCCCNCCCCCGCCCCGCCAGCCGCGGGGACCACAGCCCGGGCCGGGTCCCCTTGCGAGGGAAACGCGGCTCGTCCTGCGCCGGGCGCTGCGGGGGCCGGGACAGCGCCGGACGGGACCGGGGCATGTCCCGGATGGGAAGCGCGGTGCCCCCGCCCCGCAGCGCGGCGGCTCCCGGGGGCTGCGGCCCGCGGCGCGACAAAGGGACCAGCGACAAGCGATGGCGCTGACGCCAGCGGGCGTGGGGGCTGCGGAGTGGGGAAGGGGCGCTCGGAGGGTCCGCCCCGCTTGTCCTCGCCTGACGCAGGTGACATTCCAGAGAGACCACGTAGAGCCGGAGCTGTGTCACCGGCACGGCCCGCGGCTGGAGCCGAGTTCTCACGTGTTTGCAATCTGTGTGGTCATGTCGGTGGCCTGTTTTTCATAAAACCGTGGAATGGTTTGGGTTGGAAGGGACCTTGAAGATCGTCTGCTTGCAGCACTCCTGCCGTGGGCAGGGACACCTCCGACGAGATCAGGCTGCTTACAGCCTCATCTAGCCTGGCCTTGAAAACCCCCAGCGATAAGGGCATCCACTTCTCTGGGCAGCTTGTTCCAGTGCTTCACCACCTCACAGTAAATAATTTCTTTCTCACATATTATTTAAACTTCTCTCCTTTCTGTTTAAAGCCATGCTTGCCCATTTAAAATGCCCCTCTCCAGCTCTCTTGTCAGCTGCCATTATGTAAACAAAAGTCTCAGCAAGGTCACTTTGAAGCCTTCTCTTCTGCAGACTGAACAATCCCAGTTCCCTTGGCCTTTCATAGTTAATTTGATCTCTGAGGGAGAGGGTTTAGATGCTCCTGTAAATTTTTATTTCTGGTGGGGAAGAAAGCAAAGTCTGTTAACTGGAGTCACTTTAAAAATACTCTGTGGTAGTAACTGATGCACTTTCATAGAATGTCAAAATAATTTTGTATTTACTTGAGTATTCGCTAACTTCTCAATATCTCTATAAAGCCATAAAAATCATCAGCAATTTCTCTATAAAGTGTCAAACCAAAATCAGATGTGCTTTTCCGTGAGTAAATCTCAGCATCTCTGATTCAACCCCATCAAATTTGTAGCTGTTGCATTTACTCATATTTATGACTTTATTTCTCTTTTGATGTTGGATATTTCTAGTGTCCCTACTCCTTAATACATGCTTTAAAATAGGCTTCAAATGAGGCAGCATCAGTAGGAGGACACTTTCTCTGGTTTAGGCTTTAGTTATACACTGCATGTAAGGCATACGTGCAGATAGGTGTTGTACATTACTAAAGGTCTGGAGAGGTTTTGTAATGAGTAAGAATTCTGTTCTTCAAGTCCACCCAAGAGCCATTAATTAAGGTGTTATACAGCAATAGTATCAGGAAAGAGGCAAATTTCCCTCGTCTAGAACATTAATGTGATCAAAAACCTCCTTTCCTCCTACACCTAGGAGTCAGCAATCTGCTTAGAGGACCTTTTAACTCTGTGTGCTTTTTCCTGTGTTGACTTTGGACGTGTCACTGTGATCTCTGAAAATCCCTCTGTTAGCATTGTGAAACAGTTCCCATTTTCAGATTTAAAAGTAGATACTTTATGAGATAGTCTAGAAAATGTAGCTGAAAGAAACAGTTTGTGCCTAACTGTGGCACTCTATAACTGGATTATAACTGAATGCTGCTTAAATTGGATAGCTTCCCACAGCCTTATGGATGTGGACATGAATTCACTTAAATGAAACACTTTTAAACTAATTTCCCAGAGACCAGTGTTTGCCCTGAAATGAGAATGCCCCTGTTTGCTGAGTACACATCAACCATTGTAAAACACTCACAGTTTGCTTAGCTCCTATTTAATTTTCCCAGTTACTTTTACAGTTTTCTTCGGCCTAACCCTATACATTCTGTATGTGATACTGTATGTTAATATCATGCTTATTTGCTCAGTAATCCATAAAATCTCTTGGAAATAAGACAGTTTTGCATTAAAAAAAAGAGAGAGAGGAAGAGAGAGAGAATTTACAGCAATACTTGCTGTATTTCTCCAAAGGGATTTTCCAAATCCCTTTAATGACAAATTTCCTGCATTTAGATACTGTGCTCCATGAAATAACTCGGCTAAGGACATGGCAAGTGGTATTATCTGTAGTCCTTTATTTGGTGCGTGACCTGATTTCATTTACCATATAAAATCCTTAGACTGTATCAGAACTATTTCAATGTACATTAATTGTTACAGTAACTTTATTGTAATTGAGCTGTCCTTGAAATAAGTTGAGTGACTCTACCTTGAATTGTAACATTTATCCTACAAATTATTGAATTGGATAGCTAAGTTATCATTAGTTTAGTTATCATTTAGTTATTATTATCAATGTTCTTTATTAGTTCTTATCATTCATATTTCTGATATATTTGCTCAAAACATCATAATGCAGGACTATATTTTAATAAATATCATATAGGTATAAGAGCTACGAGGAACAGAAGTGGTTGTGTTGACATCATGTAACAAAATTTACTTTATTAATACACAAGTAGTATGAAGAGTGCAGCCTTATCAATTTAACTAGAAAATAGACACTGTAATAAAGGCATGAGCCATAGAAGCAGAGGTTTGACTGTGTTTCCTGAGGACTAGTCAGCCAGCATTGATCTAGATTACAAAATATCAGTCTTTTCTCATGGCCCTTGATGGTCCACTGACTCCAGCCTGAGCTGCTGCATGAAGTGGTTGCTGCTCTGCACAGCACCTATGGCACAAACACCTTCAGGGAAGTTTGCACGGGAGATTTCTTGCAACTGGTGCCTCTTGCAAGGATCCTGGATATTCTCATGCTGCAACATTTCTGGTATTAATAGTGTTTTGAAAGACAACAGCACAAGGGTGCTTTGCTACCTTTCAGAATCAGACTCTTATAAAAACACTCCTAGTTTTTCTTAAAGGATTAACACCTCTTTTTTTTTTTTTTTTTAAAAGAAAATTCTGTAAAAGAATATTGCTGATATAGTCAACTTTGGAAAAGAATGAAAATGTACATAATTTCTGTGCATTTTCCCCTCCACCAGTTCTGTCCTGTGCAGATTCTTAAATCCAGAACATGGTTAACACTTAACATGAGTGTCCTAGAAGATGTAGTTTTAAATCAGATGTTGAATATTTATTCTCTGTTACACAATCAGAGGTAGGAAGGCAGTAACAGAGACAATGAAGTTAGCTGGAATTGCCATGTCAAAAAGTCAAAATACTAAAGATGTTAGGCTGTCATATTTTTGTCACCTGATTATAATTTGCAACATCAGGACTAATTAGTCCTGGCTAAAGTCTGAAAAATGGTAAATATTTTAGTATTGGAAGAATTTACTAATCAGATTTTAAAATGGGATTTTCAGTATTTCTGAAGATATTTGAGTTCACACTCTGATGTTCTTGATTGTTGGCATCACTGATTTAATAACAAGGAAGAGAAGCCTCATTTTTCATTTTGGTACCACTGTACCAGTAAAGAGCTCTGGGCCTAGGCTAGGACTTGTACTGTGCTGTAAGCTGTAGCTGTGTCTCAAAGAGGTTTTTATTAGTATTATAGTGTAAAGGAAGAAGGCTATAAATGGCTAGATTCAGAAGAAAGGAACAATGTGATGGATTATGAGGGAAAAAAAATTTGATGGCATTATTTAGCATGAGAAGCAATTGACCCAAGACAGCAGAAATCTCCACTTTTAGCAAAGTCTTAGATGCATCACAGCAATGGGAACATAGGGGCATAATTTCAATGAGAATGGGGTAACTTTTTTAACACAAAGACAAGATCCTACATGTGAAAGTGCACCACAAATGTCACAGTTTAAAGGCAAAGGGACCAGATCAGTAATGTCTGAGGGCTGAGTCAGGAATGAGATCAGAAGACAGCTTGTAAAGTACTTTAACCTCATTGCAAATAGCTAATTTTTGGCACACTGGAAAAGAAGTAGCCATAAGAGGGACGTTATGAATAAAATTAACATACAGAGACTGAACAAGTTGGGGAGATCAGGTCTATATTCACGTTTTCACAAAGTTTTAGAACTATTTTGTTGTCTATTTTCTTAGTGGAAGTTATGCCTTAGGTCTTGCCAATTGCCAGATCCTGCTGCCATGAAGCACCTGCTGGGTATATTCTTTCTCAGGCCCTGAAATTGTTTCTAAGAAGCATCTAATAAATATGTTTCTTTGTACCTTAATGATGCTTTTGTTACTTTTACTGGAATTGCATCGATGTTTACAGCTCTCCTACTGATCAGGTTAACACATGTAATAGCTCATAACAGGAGCTATTTATTTTCTAGATTTGCCTGTGCAAGCCTGAGCTATTAGGTTCTGCAAATCGATGCTAACAACATGAGAAGAAAAAGCAATAGGTTTTAAAGCATAAAGTAAGTTACACTTAATTGATATAAACAATAAAATCTAGGGTCTTTTTGGCAATATTTTGAAAAAAATTAGGAAGGCCATGCCTCATTGTTAGCAAGGTGTACAATTTAAAGTTCCTTGGTGACTTCATTTAAAGATAATAATGGATAGGGCTGTGCTGTTGTTAAATGGTTCTGACTTTGAATTCAAGGAAACTCTAAGAATAAAACTGCATGTTTAATGTTTATTTGTGACTTCTGATAGTTAAATACAGAAATTCCTTGTAAATCATTATGGGTTTTTCGTAATTTCCAGTAAGAGAAATAATAGCAAAACAGGGTGTGAAATAAAAGTGAAGTATGCAGGTTTTGTAAGTATGTTCAGTGAAGTAATGAAATAGCTCAGAAAATGTTCAACAATAAAAAACCATTAGGCATCCACGAAGGTTGTTATAGAGAGCTTTTTAAAGGTCACCCTTGCGTTTAATTTGGTGATAAAAGAATAAACTACTTTGTCTAGGTAGTTTATCTGAACATCAAAAACACAATTGGAAAGAAACCATAAAATCAATAACATCTTTTTGTTTTGTTGACATTATGTGCATGGAACTACATTAACTGTACTAAAAATATCCCTTTTGTGTCAGCGAGTTCCAACAGACAAAGAAAAAATGAATATACTGCCACTTACAGAGTAATAGCTTAAAAATAATAATAATAAGCATCTTACCCTGGGTACTGCTTTTTATTTTATTCTATTTTATTGGGAAGACACAATCCTTACTTGTAGACTTTGGACAAATGTGCTTCCCTTTGCTGCCCGTATGCTGTTTTCTTCAGGCCTGACGTCAGACTTCAAGATGACATCATTGCAAAACACTAATTTAAATTTTATTCCTAGTGCTTTACATTTGTTTACATCTGAAGTTGGCATTCTCTTTGAAATCTATTGCCATCTATTATCCCTTACTCTTTCAAGCTGTTGGCTGACATTATTATTTACCTCATTAGTGCTGTAATATTTGGTTCGGGATTTCAAATTTTAATTATATTGCAGTATGCACTGCTCTGTTAGGAATCTTTCACACAATGAAGGAGGAACTACATGGAAACAGAAAAGTACATTTGTTGTATATTTTATCTTTGCTTAATTATAGCCTGTCTAACTAAAAAAACAGAAACTGCCTTCTGTGAAAATCTTAATTTGAACATCACCTGCCAGGAGTGCAGGAACTTGAAGAGTAATTTGTACTTCATTGGTGAGAATTTGTATTTCAGTCTTCTGTCAAAGAAAAAAAAGGTTAAACAATGGAACTTAAAATTCTTTTTAAAAGATATTCATAACTGAGGCAAGAGGAAAATTAATGTTAAACTCAGCTATACACTATTCATGGATGTTCATGGAGATCTGTCATTAGTGTTTAAGTATAAAGGAGGCTTATACAGACAATGCTTTTGGGCACATGGTGGGACTTTTGGGGTTGGTGCTGTGCAGTGCCAGGAGTTGGACTTTATGATCCTTGTGGTTCCTTTCCAAGTCAGCTCATTGTGTGCTTCTGTGATTCCGAGTTAGAAAGACATGGCAGGGCAGGCTGAATTTATGCGTGCAGATGCACAGTGATAAACAACTTTCTGGTCTCAAATCTTTAAATGATAGTGTGGAGCACAGGTTTGTTTCTTCTTAACATCTCACCAGTGACTGGCCTTGTGCACTTTGTTGCTGCTGATGTCATGAATGTCTGCGCATATCAGATTTTACTAGAGTGCCATTACACTAGTGTATTTATAGTGATTAAAAATGCTAATCTGGGCAGATTGTGACGTGCTTCTCAATGGGGATTTGTCAAGTAGAGTAGTGCAGTGAAATCCTTTGTAGTTGACATGTAGGCAGTATAAACCATTGTCTATGTAAAAAGCAGAAAGAAAACAAAGTAAAAAAATTCTAAACTCACTGCTGAACTTTGGGAGGAACTTAGAGTTGTAAAATATATTAACTGAATTATTTGCATCTAAACTACGAAACAGAAGTAATTTGAGTTGTTCTGAATCATGAATAAGCCAAAACTGCTTTCATTTATTTTAAAGTGGGAAAAAAAAAATATGAGTGAAGGGAAAATTAACCTTAGCCTTTTTCAGGACATCACCAGGTGTGAGGATCTAAGGACATACCCCTTACTGCACTCATCTCTGGGAGTAATGATGTCAGATACAGTGGTACTAGCTCACCACAAACAACCTTTTCCTTTTGGGTATCCATTGTCTGTGAATCTCCAAAACAATTCCAAATATGAACTACTAATCCCATGGAATGTGCTTTATCTATGTGTTGGGACTGAATCATTTGGGAGTTTGTTGTAGGATGATAAAAGTTACTTACTTCAGGACCAGTTTCAGTAGGTAGGAGCTTCATTTGTGACGGATTAGGTGAATACAATCCCTGGTTCCAAGAAACACTTTTGTTTTGGCCTTGTCCTTCACTGCTGAGTACAGTGTGCTCTTATCCTCATCCAAAAGGTCATCCCTACTTTAGTTATGTACTATAAAATAACATTTTATATTTATATATAAAACAAAGTGTAACAAACATTAGGAATTTTGCTGAAATATGTTTAATCTGTTTCTCATGGGCTGATTATTTAGAATTTTTTAAAAAATTTCAAAACTGAGAAAATTGACTGTCTGTTTTCTTGCACCCCAAATTTCTCCATGGTGCAACAGAGAGCAAGATTCCTTTAGCAACACACTTCCTTCAGCATATTCCTCCTGTTCACATTGTGGCTACCTAGCCCAAGCAACTGAGGACTTCTGTTTGTTCATGATATTGATTAAAATCTTATAATCTAATGCCCTTTCCTTCCTAGTAATAAGTTTCATTTTCTGACAAAGCAAATTTCACAGCCCTCCTTATCATGTTAAACAATGTGGCAACAATGTCTTTTTTTGCTTTGCCCAAACTTTGCTTTTTTTTCATAGCTGATGCAGGACTGATGGCTGATGACATTATTGGAAGCCACTAATTATACCAATAAATTGTGACCTGTGTTAGCAAACTGCCACCCACAAGTATATCATATTCCATCTGAATGCTAGGGAGATTGCAGTTCTTCTCACATTCTCTTCCATCATTAATTCCTGCTTCCACATAATTGTTTTGCTAACAGTAAAGTTTTTCTTATGATAAGCAAGAAGATCTTAATTTTTACATTTGCTTCCTTAGTAGACTCAACTGGAAAGTTCCTATATTTTTATTTATAGTAGCAGATACCAATGGAACACTTTCTCCCTTCCCAAGCATAACATTTTCCTCTTTTGGGTACACCGAAGACTGTCATTCAAGTATCACAGCCCTTGGTGGTGCAGTGTTATGGAACACTTGAGTTAGAGATGTTTTTTGTTTTGTCTGAGAGCTTGCCATCATTACTATGTTAACTTGAGCTGCAAGTCACATTTTACCCCAAAATTATTCTTCTGTAACTGGTAATACAAGTCAACTTGTACCCCAAAATGATTCTTGTTTTATGAACAAATAATAGAAGATTTTGAAGGTAACAGGGTACTTGTGAACCATTTTTAATCACATTACTTCTGGATAAGTGTGAATCCTAGGTGGAGTCCTGAGCTGAATTTCAAAGATCTGCCTTCTGGTCACAGTTATGGATGAGCAGAGTGTGGGGTATAGACTTGATAACTTATTTTCCCCCTCTGTGCCTCTCTGTTGGAATACAGATGCTTTAGGCTGTGGAGTGCCTCTTAATGCAATATTCTGCAGTATTAGTAGAGACTTGGAGTTCAGTTTTTAATATCTTTAGCATTACTATAGTATGTATGATTAATCCAACTAGTTTAAACCAACTAGTGGTCAAACTTGTACAGAAATGTGCAAGTCCATAAAAGAATTATATTTATTTGATTTTTTCATGTAATGTAATTAATATTTCCCATTTCCTCACTTTATTGCTTTATAGTATAACAAAAAGTAGTTAGACTGATAAGTACCATAAGTTTATCTAAACTGAATTTGTAGCTTTTATCCTTTCATGCAAAGAGCTATACTGGTAACACCTGTAAGCAGATGAATTCTACTCTTATTTGAAATCTTACTCCAAAACATTGGGTATTTTTGCACTTGATCTTCATCTGTAAGGGATTACAGAATTTTTGTCTGGGTTCTTTTCATGTGATACTACTCCACATGTTAAGAATGGGGAGATGGAAGGCATGATGAGGATGCTTGCCAAGAATAATTGGCTTCTACAGTGTGGAGCAGCTCTATTACACTATGTGATTTGGGTGTGCCTATTGCCGGTAGTTCAAAACATTTCATTAGTCTGCAGCAGCAAGCTGAGCTTCCTTTGGGCTGTCTCCTTACATATTTACTGAGCAAGCTACATGCAGCACTTGAGAAAGGGATTGTCCTTTCCAGCTATAGAGAGAGTTCTCTTTGGAATAGAAAGAAATTAGTCTGAGTCTTTTTCTTTCTATTTTATGACTGTCATGTTCTGCCAGGCATTCTCACGGCTTTCTGTTAAATCTAAAAACCTCTTTGCTGGCACATGGAAGTTGATGGCAGCTAGTTGTGGACCTCTGTGTGGATTAAGAAAAGAATTGTTAGATCTGTATATACATGCTATTTATTAAATTTTAGCAAGGTTCTCAAAAATCAAAGATTTGTCATCTGTAATATGTGGAGACATTTAAGGACTTTGCTCAGTTGAATCTATCCTGTTTTCTTGTGTCCAAACACTTTTTATGTGCTTTTCCCATTCTACATACTCCTTTAGACTATGCTTTGATATTTTTCTCCTTCAGCTTGAAGAAATGTGAGAGATTGAGGGTGTGTTTCTGCTTGTCCTCAAGGAAAAGCTCAAAGTCTTTAAACTACTTAGGTCTTCACCTATCCACAATCAAAGTAAAGATCATTTGAATCCCAGAAGTTAAGAGTTGTGCTCAAGAGTCTTACAAGGACAGAATTTCCGTAGGAATAATTCAGGTTGGGTGGGGCTCTAAACAACCAGATCTAGTTGAAGACATCTTTGTTCATTGCAAGGGGTTTTGACTAGACAATCTTTAAAAGGTCCCTTTCAACTCAAACTACTAAAAAATTCCATGAACCTATGAAGTGTCTCTAGCAGGAGGCAAAAAATGCCCAACTCTGATGACAGAAAGGTGCATGTGGACTGAACCAGACCAGAGGAGGAAATCAGAATGTCTGATTTTGTACACAGCACACACCTTCCTGCCGTGAGCTCTGCAGCAGACAGGACACCAGCATGGCCTCATCCTGTGACTATACATGTTGGATACACCAGGGCAGCCCAAGCTGCAGTTTGCCAGCTTCCTGTGTCTGGCAAGCAGGGCCATCAGCCAAACTCAGGGACTGCTATTTTCCTTTGTGGAGCAAAGGTTTTGTTGACAGTGAACTGTTTTAAGGTTTGTGCTATTATGAGATAATTATAGATTATGTAAAACACTCATTTTTGGCTTTCACATTTTATTACTATGACCACTTGTCCAATCTCACCAGAACATGTGGCTCATCCTGTTTGCTTGACCAACATTACAGATTTATGCCCTTACTCATGAGTTCAAATTCATTTGTGTAAACAAATGTAAGCTACAGGCCACATCATCACCTACAGTAAATCAGTATGCTGCTATTAAATTCTTATGTCTACCTATTGGCTAAGATGTAGCCCTTTTTTTTCCCGATGCTTTCCTTTGCAGAGGTGCAGTGTCTTTTAGAGGATAGCGTGTTAAAACTATACCCCTGAGTGCAAAACACTCTCCTTGCCTTAAAAAAAGAGTGACCTTCTTTACACTGGATCAAATGGAATTTAAATCACAGCACTCTTCTGTATTTAAGGTTCAAACAGGGTGTGAAACCCATTAAGATAAAGATACAATTTAGAGTCCTACAATAGTTGTGTAACAGAGGTTAAGAGAGCTTACCTAATAATCAAAGCCTGATTTAGTGTTTTTTATGCAGAAGGTTCGGCTACTTTACTTGTACTAACTTGCAATGAGCTTGTTCCTAATGAGTAAACATTCCTTTTAAAACAATAGATTTTAACTGCTTCTGGTAACTAGTGGTGTTTCCCAGGACTCCGAATTGGGCCCAATCCTGTTCAATCCTGTAAATTCGTGAACACCACCAATTTGGGTGGTAGTGGTGGAAAGGTTTGCAGAAGGATTTAGAGAGGTGAGATAGATGGGGCTGAGGCCAATGGGGTGAGGTTCAACAAGGCCCAGGGCTGGTCCTGCCCTTGGGTCACAGCAGCCCCAGGCAGTGCCACAGGCTGGGGCAGAGAGGCTGGAAAGTGCCCAGGGGAAAAGGCCCTGGGGGTGCTGTGACAGCAGCTGCACATGAGCCAGGCTGTGCCCAGGTGGCTAAGAAGGCCAATGGCATCCTGGCCTGGATCAGCCATGGTGTGGCCAGCAGGAGCAGGGCAGGGATTGTCCCCTGTACTGGGCACTGGTGAAGCTGCAACTTGAGAGAAAAAAATAAGTAAGCACAACCACCACAGTCATTTTACAACCTCTTTTCATCACTCCTGCTATCACTCCTGACAACTCTGCGGAGTGGCTCTTCAGTGAAATCTAGTTGGTTGCAGTCAGTGGGATGTTTGCACAAGAATTCATTGGAGCTGGGACTGTAACTGCTCTTCTTTTCCTGTTGAAAAGCTTTATGATATAATGATTATTTTCCAGTTTATAACATTTTCCCTTTTGAAAAATTCCTTGTCTCATTCTGGAGTCTGACCAAGTTGAACATCTCTTCTTGTTTTATAGCTAATCTTATTCTCTTTCAATCAGCTCCTATATTCTTCACTGAATTTAATTATCTACCACAATGACTTCAAAGCAATCAAAGAAAATGTTCAACATAACTATATTTGGTATTTTTTAACTTCTCATATGGGGGACTTGCCTCTAGCAGGTACAATGAGCTTGATGTGTATGCTACAGGACACCAGTGCACACCAGACCTATTCTATCACTCCTCCCCTCAACTGGACAATGGAGAGAAAAAATAACAAAACGCTCATGGTTTGAGATAATACCAGGAAGCGATCATTCACCAGTTACCATCAAAGGCAAATCAGACTTGTCTTGGGAAATTAATTTAGTTTGCTAACAATCAAATCAAAGTAGGACAATGAGACAAACCCAAATGTTAAAATCACCCTCCCACCTTGTCCCATACTTGCTGTGCTTAACTTTTTTCCCAATTTTCTCTACCTTTTCCTCTCCAGCATTGCAGGGGAGTGGGGAATAGAGGTTATGGTTAATTCATCACACATTATTTCTGTCACTGCTTCTTCCTCAAGAGACGATTCCTTCCCCTGCTCCATCATGGGGTCTCTCCCATAGGAGACAGTTCTCTGCGAATCTCCCCAGCCTGAGCCCTTCCCACTGGCTGCAGTTCTTCAAAAACTGATCCAGCATGGGTCCCTTCCATGGGGGCACAGTCCTTCAGGTACAGCCTGCTCTGGTGTGGTTCCCCCATGGGGCCACAGGTCCTGCCAGGACCCTGCTCCAGCACAGGCCTCCCATGGGGTCACAGCCTCCTCTCAGGCACCCTCCTGCTCCAGCGTGGGTCTCCTCCCAGGGCTGCAGGTGGATCTCTGCATCCCCAGGGACCTCCATGCGCTCAGGGGCACAGCTGCCTCACCATGGGCTGCACCCTGGGCTGCAGGGGAACCTCAGCTCCGGTGCCTGGAGCACCTCCTGCCCCTCTTTCACTGACCTGGGTGTCTGCAGGGCTGCTCCTCTCACATATGCTCACCCCACCCTTTTCTGGCTGCAATTTGCTCCTGCATGATAAGGTTTTTCCACTTAAACACATTATTCCAGAGGCATTGCCACTGTCACTCACAGATTCAGCCTTGGCCAGTGGATGAAGCCGGATGGCATTGGATCTTGGGGGAAGCTTCCGGCAGCTTCTGCAAAAACCACCCCGGTAGCACCCTGCTACCAAAACCTGGACAAGCAAACCCAAAAAGATACTTCATTTAAGGACCTTTAGCATAAGTCTTTATTGCAGAAGTGCCCAGGAGGCTGAGAAAAAGGGATCAATATGTTTTCCTTGGAATGTCCACTTCCCCTTACTTTTGGGCACACACTGCTGTGAGATATCTTACCTTCATGAACTGAATAAGCTTCCTTTGCAATTAAAAGGATGCCAAGAGTTTGGCTTGTCCTCACTGGAAGCTATTTAAATTTGCCTCTTTCCACAAGAATTCCACTCACCCATGCATTGTGCACTTTCTTAATGTGTTCTTTAGCTGTTAAAATGTATTTATTAGTTTACGTAATGGCTGATTTCAAATTATCACTTTCCTCTTCCGTGTTATTCAGTCTCTCTTTCCTCAAAAAACAATTGGAAATAGTGCATTTTTGCATAAGTTTAAAGATGAACTGCAGTCCATAAAATACAAAAAGATACATAATACAGTCTAAAAATTATATGTCTCTTATTTTCCAATACCTGCATTTTAACTGATGTCTGATGACATTCCGAATGCCTACTCTTCCCTGAAAAATTTTGAAAGACTTACATTTCACTTGGGTGGACTGATTTCATCAGTAACATGTAGAGGAACTCTGCTCCGATCAGATGCTGATGCTCTAATTCTTCTATCTCAAACCATCATAAATAGGTGAGATTGTGTTAAAAAAATAGGGAAGAAGACCCACAGTTTTGATGTATTTGTACCTGAATAGGTCTCTTGAGTATTACTAGAATAATGTTTTATATATATTAGTAAGCAGTTACACTAAAACAAAGGAGATCATAAAAATATTTATTACAGTAGTCAAAGTTCTGTTAGAATTGCCTAACTAAAACCAAAGAGTTTATCCAACATCTGAGTCTTATAACCTGTAAGCAAAAAGGATTATTCACTTCTTTAGCATTGCCACAGATAAGAATGGAATTTTACAAGAGATGGAGGAGATGATCTATACTTATTGTAGAGTAAGGGTCTGATTCAGCACATATTCACTGGGAATAATCCATCAAGAGTATCCATTCAGACAAGAACATCACATTTTTCTATTATTAGTAGGGCGTGAAAGGCCAGTGATAAGGACTGTGTTGCTAACCTAAAGGCTGTTTCAGACATACTTGACCTGAGAACCAAGCATTAAAAACTAAATAAACATTGAAGCTAAAAGAGATGTTTACCAGTTGCCTCTGTTCTTAGTTGAGGGAAGAGTGCAAAAGTGTAGCCCATCCGTGCCATGTAAATACAACCCAGGTAAGTGTGTGAGCAGGGAAGAACAGTTTCACAAAAGGAAAGAAGGAAATTTCATTCATGCTACTGCCCTTTCTACTGCTTTCAGGAATGAAGAGATCGAAGTTCTGTGCTTGTGTTTCTCCTTTTGTTTTGTTGGAAAGAAAGCAGCCTTCCTGCTACACAACTGGGACAGGGCTGAGAACGTTCCTCTCCTCTGCAGTCTCCGATGTTCAGAGATAAAGCCTGTCTCTATCTGCTCTCTCTTGCTGTCAAGAATATTAGTTTATCTTACTAATATCCTGCATCTCTGCTTCAAATTAGAAACACTACCAGAACCAGTTAGACATTTTAGAATGCTTTCCTTAGGAAATATGTGTGTATTACCAACAGCCACCTACTAACTTTTGAAATCCCTGACTACTGCTAGGTAAATGTGATAGCAAGGTAGTGATTTATTAAATTTATTAAGGATAAACTATGCAAAAATGGGTAACTTTAAAGAGGAGCTCATTAACACTGATTTTAAACAAACAAAAAACAAACAAACAAACAAAACCCACAACATGCAGTTTGAGTGCCTTTCTTTTTAGATACCAGAGGATTTACATGGAGAACAGCCAAAGTGAATGCCTTAAGTCTTGAAAGCTTTCATTCAGCTTTACCACTTTAGCAGACACCAGGAATTCTACTGGTTTTTTTTGTTGTTGTTGTTTTTTTTTTCAAATACAGACTAAGCTTTTTTTAAAGTTTGGCATTTATAATTTTTTAAAATTATAGTATGAGTGTGAGCTCAGTCTGCACTTTTGGTGTTGGGATGTTCAGCAGTCAACTCAACCATAAAAAGTCGCAAAAGCTTAAGGAATCAGAGTTTATTTGCTTTGGTACTTACAGATGACTTTATTTTTATTTCATTCTTCAGTCCTATCTGAATATGTGTTCATAAAATTTCTGAAGAACTCTTAAAACCAAGCAGGGATAATAAATTTTTTTCCCAGCTGGGACTCCCAGTTTTCATATTTTAGCTTGATCTAAGTAAGTTCCAGTTGGTAATAAAGATTTTGCTACAAAACAGGGTTTCTAGGTTTCAGAGCTATGACATTTCAGGCAAAACAAATAGAAATCTGCTTAAAAGTGAAATTGGTTATTTCTAATGGGCTTTTTTTTGGCAAAAACTCAAGCTGTTCCTCTGTGTTCTGATCATATGTCCTAAGAAAGTAGGAAAACAAAACTGTTGGTCTTTTTATAGTGAAGTTTTACACAGTTACATTTAGTGATTTTTATTTCTTGTTTTCATCATAATGTCCATAATAATATATATGAAAAGGGCTCTTCAGCAAAGTCCTGATGGGGACAGTGTAATATCATTTGTTTCCTTCTAGTAAGGACTAAGACTCTTACAGAATTGCATACATGACAATATGGCCATTTGAGCCACCCACTTTTTCACAAAAATGGCTTTTATTTTTCCAACTGCTAATTTAGTCACAGAATCACAGAATGGTTGAACCTGGAAGGGATTTCTGCAGGCCACATAGTCCAATCCCCCTGCTCAGGCAGTGCCAGCTAGAGCAGGTTGCCCAGATTATGTCCTGATGGCTTTTAAAGATTTACAAGCATAGAGACTTCACAGAACAACCTGTGCCAGTGCTCAGTCACCCTCGCAGTAAAAGTTTCGCAATGTTTGGAGGGAACATTGTTGGAACTACAGGTCCTGTAGTTTAGTTTGTGCCTCTTGCCTCTAATTTTGTTCTACTTTGAAAATCTCTCATTTCTCTCATTATGTTGAGTCAACAGCAGTATCCTTCTCAGAAAGAAACTGTAGTTTAGAGTTTCTTACAGCTACAGGGGAAACTGATCTTCAGGATACATCCTCTCAATTAGAAGAAATACTTTTGTATGATACAAAAAAATAGGATGAGAAAGTAACTTGAGTAATGAATCCTTTATTGAACTGCTTGTCCACAAGAGAATAGAATTGACACCATTCTCTCACATCTGTTGGGAGAAAAAAAGATTCAAAAACGAAAAAGACCTTTTCNAGGTAAGTGTGTGAGCAGGGAAGAACAGTTTCACAAAAGGAAAGAAGGAAATTTCATTCATGCTACTGCCCTTTCTACTGCTTTCAGGAATGAAGAGATCGAAGTTCTGTGCTTGTGTTTCTCCTTTTGTTTTGTTGGAAAGAAAGCAGCCTTCCTGCTACACAACTGGGACAGGGCTGAGAACGTTCCTCTCCTCTGCAGTCTCCGATGTTCAGAGATAAAGCCTGTCTCTATCTGCTCTCTCTTGCTGTCAAGAATATTAGTTTATCTTACTAATATCCTGCATCTCTGCTTCAAATTAGAAACACTACCAGAACCAGTTAGACATTTTAGAATGCTTTCCTTAGGAAATATGTGTGTATTACCAACAGCCACCTACTAACTTTTGAAATCCCTGACTACTGCTAGGTAAATGTGATAGCAAGGTAGTGATTTATTAAATTTATTAAGGATAAACTATGCAAAAATGGGTAACTTTAAAGAGGAGCTCATTAACACTGATTTTAAACAAACAAAAAACAAACAAACAAACAAAACCCACAACATGCAGTTTGAGTGCCTTTCTTTTTAGATACCAGAGGATTTACATGGAGAACAGCCAAAGTGAATGCCTTAAGTCTTGAAAGCTTTCATTCAGCTTTACCACTTTAGCAGACACCAGGAATTCTACTGGTTTTTTTTGTTGTTGTTGTTTTTTTTTTCAAATACAGACTAAGCTTTTTTTAAAGTTTGGCATTTATAATTTTTTAAAATTATAGTATGAGTGTGAGCTCAGTCTGCACTTTTGGTGTTGGGATGTTCAGCAGTCAACTCAACCATAAAAAGTCGCAAAAGCTTAAGGAATCAGAGTTTATTTGCTTTGGTACTTACAGATGACTTTATTTTTATTTCATTCTTCAGTCCTATCTGAATATGTGTTCATAAAATTTCTGAAGAACTCTTAAAACCAAGCAGGGATAATAAATTTTTTTCCCAGCTGGGACTCCCAGTTTTCATATTTTAGCTTGATCTAAGTAAGTTCCAGTTGGTAATAAAGATTTTGCTACAAAACAGGGTTTCTAGGTTTCAGAGCTATGACATTTCAGGCAAAACAAATAGAAATCTGCTTAAAAGTGAAATTGGTTATTTCTAATGGGCTTTTTTTTGGCAAAAACTCAAGCTGTTCCTCTGTGTTCTGATCATATGTCCTAAGAAAGTAGGAAAACAAAACTGTTGGTCTTTTTATAGTGAAGTTTTACACAGTTACATTTAGTGATTTTTATTTCTTGTTTTCATCATAATGTCCATAATAATATATATGAAAAGGGCTCTTCAGCAAAGTCCTGATGGGGACAGTGTAATATCATTTGTTTCCTTCTAGTAAGGACTAAGACTCTTACAGAATTGCATACATGACAATATGGCCATTTGAGCCACCCACTTTTTCACAAAAATGGCTTTTATTTTTCCAACTGCTAATTTAGTCACAGAATCACAGAATGGTTGAACCTGGAAGGGATTTCTGCAGGCCACATAGTCCAATCCCCCTGCTCAGGCAGTGCCAGCTAGAGCAGGTTGCCCAGATTATGTCCTGATGGCTTTTAAAGATTTACAAGCATAGAGACTTCACAGAACAACCTGTGCCTGTGCTCAGTCACCCTCGCAGTAAAAGTTTCGCAATGTTTGGAGGGAACATTGTTGGAACTACAGGTCCTGTAGTTTAGTTTGTGCCTCTTGCCTCTAATTTTGTTCTACTTTGAAAATCTCTCATTTCTCTCATTATGTTGAGTCAACAGCAGTATCCTTCTCAGAAAGAAACTGTAGTTTAGNTGTGCTCAGTCACCCTCGCAGTAAAAGTTTCGCAATGTTTGGAGGGAACATTGTTGGAACTACAGGTCCTGTAGTTTAGTTTGTGCCTCTTGCCTCTAATTTTGTTCTACTTTGAAAATCTCTCATTTCTCTCATTATGTTGAGTCAACAGCAGTATCCTTCTCAGAAAGAAACTGTAGTTTAGAGTTTCTTACAGCTACAGGGGAAACTGATCTTCAGGATACATCCTCTCAATTAGAAGAAATACTTTTGTATGATACAAAAAAATAGGATGAGAAAGTAACTTGAGTAATGAATCCTTTATTGAACTGCTTGTCCACAAGAGAATAGAATTGACACCATTCTCTCACATCTGTTGGGAGAAAAAAAGATTCAAAAACGAAAAAGACCTTTTCTCAAAATGCAGTTTGTCCATGAAAAGAAAGCAATAAAAATACATAAAAAGGACATTGTGATACTTGAAAATCAAGAACTTCCCCCTTTTTTTCATTTTGAGCAAGGTTGATTGCTTAATGGAAGGCCTTACTTCTTTTCACCAGTGGCAAATACTTACAGGCAGTGGAGTATGGAATGTGTTAGTACTTTGCCAAATTGGTCAGAGGGGAAAGGAGCACTGGGTAGGGTTGTGTAGTAACAAAAGAACATTCATTTGGCCTTGCTGGATATTTTATAATAGCAAAGAGTGGATTTAAACATTCACACTGCAATATTTTGATGCGCTCTGTCACTGAGGCAGTAAATTATTTGAATATGCTGTCTGTACTGAATGTGTGTTTTCCTGCTTGGCTTCCATTGAAGATACTTTTCTGATATTCTGCCTTATTATGGCATCTCAAAACTGTTTGTTTGGATAAATTTGCAAATACTTCATACAGAAATTTTTCTAGACTTTGGGGCAAATTATATCAGTATGAGTAACTTTGTTCCAAAGCTTTTTTCCAAGAAATACATCAAATGATTATATTTAAAAAGCCAGCACAAGTTAGTAGTCCCACACAGAGAAACTGAACCACATTGTGAGAGCCTAATGATATAGTTCTTTATTTACAGGAATCAAAAGTGGATTTTATTTACTCTAAACTAACTGTAATAGGCCTGTTCCAAGAGCCAAATAACTTCTTCCTAGATATCTACAGTGTTCCTGTTACCTGGTTTCATAACAATATAAACACATATTTTTCATACTTTTGCCCTTGACATAGAGTCTTAGTACACAGAGATATTGTTACAAGAGATATTTGGTTTGTTCTAAGACCATGAGGGAAACAAAAATTGTTTCAGGAAAAAACCACCTTTTTTCCTAGATTCTTATTTAACGTTTGTACATGTCTTTATGCACTCCTTTTTTATTGTATAACTATAATCAAGTATTTTGACAAGTTGTGCATAACTGAAATTTATCATTTTCCTCCTATTATTCGCTAGAGGTTTCTACTTTCTCTGTTCAGGGAGATAAGGCAGTTTTCATAGCCTAAGGCTAGTGTAATTGTACAAAGTAGTCTGTCCTTGTCATTTGGACACAGTCTCTCCATGTGTAAAGCTACTAACAGGTACAAGGAATACCTTCTTTACTACAGTAGAAACTTGGAGAGGTTCCTGGCATGGAAAAAGTTACTGTTTTGAGTGGGACCATAAAAACACTTGCTGAGAAACCTGTGGCAGCTGAGTGGTTTTCCCAGATGCTCATTCTAAAATCTGATCAAGAGTCATTTCTAGGTGTTAAACAAAAGTATCTCTTGTAAGTATATTTTATCAACAGTAAGACATCTGAACACTCCACAAAGATAGCCTTTTAAGTCTCAATATGTGTGATTTTTCTCAATAAGACACACAAAAAAAATTAAGTTGTAAGAAAATGGATGCTATTTCTGTGCTGAATAAATGATAACATGGCTATAATTAATAGAAACTGTCAATATTGACTAAATATATCAGTCACTTCAATTTTAGGCCATCGGTTAAGGCTCTAAGTATGAACATCCTCATTTACAGAAAAGAATCTTAATTTGAACATCTGAGGATTTTTTTGAAATGGTAGTTGTAAGACAAACTGAAAAGCTTTGTCCTGCAATTTTGTTGTTCCAAACTTCAAGCTTATAGTAGACTGAAGAGCAAAAAGATGGTCAGGAAATTCAGGGACAATGTCTAGGTTCTGAATCTCATAATAGATCACAGAATCATAAAATGGTTTGGATTGGAAAATCATCTACTTCCAAACCCCCTACCACAGGCAGGGACACCTTTTACCAGACCAGGTTGCTCAATGCCCCATCCAACCCAGCCCTGAACACTTCCAGGGATGGGGCATCCGTAGCTTCTCTTGGCAACCTGTTCCAGTGCCTCACCACCCTCACAGTAAAGACCTCCTCCCAATGTCTAATATAAACATACTTTCAGTTTGAAGCCATTCCCCCTTGTTCTGTCACTACATACCCTTGTAAAAATCTTTCTCCATCTTCCTTGTCAGTTCCCTTCAGGTACTGGAAGGCCACGATTAGGTCACCCCAAAGCTTTCTCTTTTCCAGGCTGAGCTATCAAAACTCCCTCAGTCTTTCCTCATAAGAGAAGTGTTCCATCCCTCTGATCACGCTTGTAACCTCCTCCGTACTTGCTCCAGCAGTTCCGTGTCATTCTTGTTCTGGGGTCTCCAGAGCTGATGCAGGTGGGGTCTCACTAGAGTGGAGCAGAGGGGCAGAATGCCCTCCCTGGCCCTGCTGCCCACACTGCTCTGGATGCAGCCCAGGACACGTTTGGCTCCCTGAGCCGTGAGAGCTCATGGCTGGGTCATGTCCAGTTTTCAATCCACCAGCACCCCCAGGTCCTTCTGGGCAGGGCTGCTCTCCATCTGTTCATCCCCAGTTTGTGTTGATAACAGGGATTACCTCAACAGAGATGCAGCACCAGCACTTGGTCTATTAAATCTCATGGAGTTCCTACAGGCCACAAGTTCCCGGCTTGTCCAGGTCCCTCTGGATGGCATCCCATCCTTCAGGTGTGTCAACAGCATCACTCAGCCTGGGGTCACCCACAAATTTGCTGAGGGTGCACTCAATCCCTTCGTCTATGCCATTGATGAAGATACTAAATAACTCTGGTCCCAGCACAGACCCCTGAGGACACCACTTGTCACTGATGTCCATTGGACTCGGAGCCTTCCGAGTGCAATCCTTTTCCAGTCACCTGGGACTTCAATTGACTGCCACAGCTTTTCAAATGTCATGGAGAGTGTCTTGGCAACTACATCAGCATTTCCCTCAGGACTCTGGGATGTGTCTCATAGACTTATCTATGTTAAGGCTCCTTAGGTGGTCACTAACCTGATCTTCTCTTGTAATGGGAGGGACTTTGCTATCCCAGACCTCATCCATTCTCTCAAGAGATGTGAAAAGAGAGACAAGAAGACTGTGGCAAAAAAGTTGTTGAATACCTCAGCTTTCTCTTCATCTGTTGTTACCAGTTTATTTTTAGCATTGTTAATCAGGGGGTGCACACCTTCTTTGACCTTCCTTTTCTGGTTATATCTTCAGTTCATCTTCACTTAGAATAGCCTGGGGATTTTCAGAGCTTCTTCCAGCTGCCTCCAACTCCAAAAGACAATACACATGCCAAGACTATCTGGATCACATCACTGCTCAGCAGAGTCATTGTCTGGCCTCCAAGACACTCCCATTTTAAGGCAATACAGCGGTCAAAACCCTTTGCTGAGTCAACTCTTTTCCAGTCTCTTCACTTCACTTAGGTGATCTCAACCAATCAGACAATAACGAAAGATCTTTACTTATTTTTTTCTCCTGCTGATCAAAAATTCATTACAGTACTGCAAAGATTAGTACGAATACACTTGAGTGCTAGCAGAAAAGTCTAGTATTGCTTTATGCTCTCCAGGAATTGTAGAAGAATGTATATGAAAATCATGACAAACAATTATGTAAAGTGGACACTCTACATATATATTGCCATATGGTAATATTTCCCTTCAAAATTTTGGAACAGAAATTGTTCCCAAATAACAGTGTGAATTAAAGTGCAGCCATCTATGGTGTTGTGTTAGGAGTCGTGCTAAGAATCAAGTCTTTTATAAACACAGACAGTAGAACACTTTAAAAAGATAGCTGTGAAATGCCAAATGATTATGATAGAGCTTTTTCTTTCTGCTTTCTTTTGTTGTTTGGGTTTTTTTCTCTGTACCATACTGAAAGCGACATATATTAGAATTGCTTATAATCTATAAACTGAAAAGACAACACTTGCTGTCACTTCCCTTTTTCTAAAAGCATATATGAAATAACATGCAAATTCTTAAAGCAGCCGGTATTAAAATGCATTTCTCTTCCTCATATTAAAGCCTAATGAGGCATAAAAAGAACCTTTGACATTTCAAGATTCCTCTCATTTACAGGAGTTAATCCGTTTTAGGACTTCATCATCTGGGTGGGGAAGCTTGATCATGTGCCTAAAACAAAAAAACTGATTAGTAGATCACTCCTGATTGGGAATAATTACAGAGTGCTATCTTAGAGGTAACAGAGAAGTCAGAAACAGTGTTGTGAGGCTCGCAAAGCTGCACAGCTGATAATTATTCTTTTATTCTTAGCTTAGTGGCACCGGAATGTTATACTTGAAAAGCTGTTAACTTCAACATTTTCCACCACATTGTATAACAACAAAAGTGTGGGCCAAATTTAGAGCTTTGGTACTGTTCAGAAAAAAGCTTTCCTACGGTTGTTCTGCCCTTCAGAACTGCAGGTGTGCTTGTTTGATGGGTACTTTGCCATCATTTAGAAAACCTTTTATTTCCATTTAAGATATGAGGACTGGTCTGACAGCTCTGAGTTCTAAGAATTGTCAGGAGGTGCCAAGTCCAGCAAATCTTAAGCCTAGCATTGGCCATCAGAATTTCACTTAATCTGAGTGGTCAGTCGGGTCCCCACGGCAGTCACAGACTCTTGAAGTGTGGCAGTCTGAAGTGGGAGATCGTGAGAAGCATCCTGAGGGTGAGGATCTCCCCTGTGAGTGATGGATTCTGCTTTCTAATGTGCTTTGAGATATACTGGGAAGGTGAATAGTAGATAAAGATTTCTGAATGTAAGCTGCTGTTGCTAATATATATATTGTTTCTAAATAAATAGCAAACTGAGCATTTTATTACTTTTTCCTAAATACTGTATCCCTTGAGTTTATTTTGTTGTTTTCATACTACTTGGAAAAACCTTATCTGCGCACTCTCTTAAGTATTAGGAGGGATGATCTTGTTAAGAAAAACATGGTTCCTAGTATCTGATTTTCAAGAATTGCTGTTGGACAGCCTGCAGGCTAGCAGCAAAATAACACCCTACAAATTTGTTTTACTGTGTTCAAGGACTAGTGAGCTGTGATGTCTGCAGAACATCATGGATTTTCTTTTGATAGATAAACAGGCTGGAAAATCCTGACTATATTTGCCAGGGAATTCCTTTGGATGAGATAGCATATACAGTAAGTATGCATCTGAACAACAGTGTTTACAATTTATTGGGATGGTTTTTGTTGAGTGTTGATAGATGTATTTACTGAAGTGGCAAACACTGCAAAATTTTCTTAAAATGCTTCTGCTAATTAATCTCAATTCAAACTTCTTGCATTACCTTTTTCCTGAGGTAAGTGAACATTACTTAAAATTGTGGGGTGTTCTTGCAATAGCCACAAGTATGTTAAGTTTAACAGCTGTGAGGGAACTTGAAGTTTCTGAGCATGTGCTCAGAAACATAAAAGGATATAAGTCTAATATCCAGGATGTTGTATGGTAATGCATAGAGCTATTTGGCAGTAGTCCATGCTGGGGTGTTTTATTTGAAAAGGAGTTTTAGTTAATTTGTTTTCCTGATTTTTTGCTTCTCTGAGGTTTTGAAAATAAGGTAATTTGATGTGAAACAAGGGATATGTTATAGATGTGAAATAAGTCAAGGGAGATGTTATAGATGTCCACAACAAGCCCAGCAAATAAACATTTCTTTACATTGGAGTCATGTTTGCATGTAGATGTGACCATGATCTAGATGTGACTATGCCAGCAGTTTCAGAACTTGATGTTTCAGATACACAGCTTGCAAGACAGTATAGCTGGGCTAAACCTCACTCAGCTGTGAGTTCAATGTGGAGAAGCATTCTTGCCTTCAGATCAACATTAGAATAAAAAATAGCCAGGCTTGGTAGGTGAGGCTTACACGCTACCTACAGGACTATTTTTCTGAAATTATTTGCATACTGACAGATTTCCTGTTGTTGGGGAGCTGTTGAAGAAGGGAATGTCATCCTGTCTGTAACTGAAACTTCTGCAAGACAATAAGCTGCAATTGAACATTTAGCAATTTTGGTATAACCATGGTTTTCCATGCCATTATTGGGTCCATTTCCCATGTTGTGTTCCTACGTCCAGTTCCAAAACTTTTCCATACGTGCTTTCGTGCTTACAGCCAACATGCAATACTTCGTGCCTGCTCTAGCACACGCACTGACATACACACAGGCTCTGGGTTAGAACAAACACGTCTGCAGTTCTTTGGGCGCTCCTTTGACAGCTGGTGCTTCGGCGGGCCAGCGTTTTTCGGAGCACTTACATGTGCTCTTACACCTTTCCCCGCGTTCCTCTAAACATCAACCCATTAATTTCCGATGGTGCCGCGGCGGATAGGTAAGAGCAGGACGGCTCGGGGGGCTCAGCGCAGCTGCTGGCGGGGTGTCGGTAGGTGCGGGTGCCCTGCAGCAACCGTGCCCCGCCGCGGTGCCGGAGCGCGGTGCCGAGCCGGACACCTCCCCCGAGGGGGCGGCGCTGCGGGCGGCCGCGGCCCCGGGGCGGGCGAGGAGCTGAGGCGAAGGGCGAGCCCGGTGGCACCAAAGTTTG
>VZRL01006433.1:636119-693010 GCA_013397895.1 Origma solitaria | reverse complement strand
CTGCTCCTCTGGCGTGGGCACCTCCCCACAGGCTGTGGGGGGTTCTCTGCATCCCCTGGACTCCATGGGCTGCAGGGGGACCACCTGCTCCCTCCATGGTCTTCACCACGGCTGGCAGAGGGTTTTCAGCTCCGGCGCCTAGAGCACTTCCTCCCCCACTTTCTCCACTGACCTTGGTGCCTCCATGTTGTTCTCCCTCACATATTTTTACCTCTTCCTCCTCCTTCTCTGGCTAAAAAGAAGTGCGTGCTCACATTGTTTTGATTTCTTCTTAAATATGTTTTCACAGAGGCGTAACTAACATCTCTAATTGGCCCAGGTTTTACCAGCAGCATGTCCATCATTTTACAGCCATCAGAGACTGGCTCTCCTGGACATGGTGGAAAATTTCCAGAATCTTTACTCAGGACATGCAGGAGCCATCTTTGTACCAAACCCTGTTCACTGGCAAAAACTGGGCCAGGCAAAACTACCACAACTACAGCCTCCTAACCATTCCACTATATCAGTCATATTCCCCAGATACATAAGTTCAGGAGTATTGTTTGATGAATATAAAAATGTGTGGTTTTGAATTGAATTAGTTTGCATGACTTAGAGGATCTGTAAAAGTAGGCATTAATGTATTTAAACCAGGCTATCTGATCTTGTGGTCAAGGTTGACTGTACAGCCTTAATGCAGCAATTTTACACAGGATTACAGACAACCTCACACTGCCAGGTGAGATATTAATATTTTCACAAACTTGATTTTTGTGATTTGGAACTAACAATTATAATAGAGATGTCTGTTTCTAATGGCCAAGAGTGAAGTGAATAGCAATAATGATGCTTTAATTACCAGAAATCGGCTTCTAATACGAGGACTCCAAAGAGGGTATGTAGAATTTTATAATAAAATGCAGTTCTCTTTTTCTATGCTGATACCCATCAATAGATTCAGGAAGGCAGCCTAGATGCGAAGGTGTCAGATATTTTTCCTACTCTTTCTCAATGTAGTGTTTTTTACTGAGCATTGTAAAATGTAAACTGAAAGATTATTTTATGTAGAAACAATGACCTTTCGTAACATATTCTCCCCCCCCCCATGGTGCTTCAAAGGGTGGTCCAAATGAAGAGCAATTTTTAGTAAGTGAGGATGTGATTCATTTGTGCTTGCTGACACAAGGAAGCAGTTGATAGTTTTCAGAGCTAATCAGAACAGAGAAGGGATAAACATCCTAGGTGGCATTTTGTCTGTGCTCTTTAGCAGTGTTTATGTGAACTTCATCCTGGACATGGAAAAAGTAGTGCAACTCCAATAAGCAGAAGGCACAGTAGAGCTTAGTGTAAGAAAAAGAGAAATAGTGAGATGGTGCTCTTTCACTAATAGAATAAAAAAGAATTTATGGAACAGAAACTACTAAAAACCAGGCTGCTGGATAGACATTGTGGACCTGAACATCTTTGAGTATGTTTTAATGAAAAATTGCCAAGGCTGGCTAGAAAACAGACCTTTTTTACATATGTAATAATGTTTTGAGTAGTTAATATGTTTGCCAAACTTTGTTGGCACTGTGATAAGTAATGACAAACACAAGGAACATTTGAATTTTTGTTTTTAAAGATTTGATAACTTAAAAAAAAAAAAACCCAACTAAAATTGCTGTGTGCTTCTGTAAATGATTTTGAAGGATAAGGCTCCAAGGTGTACTACTGCTGGCTTTGCAGGTGGTTAGTGTTGAGTATGTCAGCAGTAGTGTGATTCTTGGCTATTGTTGGTAAGCTTTATGGCCACAATAGTTGTATTGGTGATTTTGTTACCTCCTGTACATTGGGTAAGCCCTTATACATTAAAAGTGATGCATGGGCAACAGGAAAGCTGCCAGAGCTTCGGTTTTGGCCATGTTTTCCCCATAGGGGAAAGTCCATAGGGACTTCTCTACAAGTACACGTGAAACAATGTTTTCGGTTTGGTAGCTGAAATGAATGAAACAGACTATAAAATAGTTACATTTGAAAGGTAATGATGAGTATGTTTGTAAGGATGGTTTTCATACTGAGCTCTTGTTATTTGCATTAAGTTCTCCTCACTTCTTTGGGGTTCAATAGCAGCATCTCAGAACCAGGGGGACAGACAGGTACTTGAGACCTTGAAAAATACAGTGTTTATTTTTCTTTCTGAACCTGTAGTTCTCTGGGATTCTTCCTTCTCAGCCTTAGCCCACCCCTGCTCAGCTTTTGCTGCCACAGAGAACTGGAGCTTAAAAGTAATTCTCCAGCCTAATCCAGGTGCATTTTTTGCACGAGATGTAACATGCGTGAAGCAGCCCCTGTGTTTGGCGTTGCAGGGAGAGTGCTTGGATTCCTCTGCATTTCTGCCCTCTGCTGTTTGCTGATCTCGGCACATGGTGCTGGCTCCTGCTGCTGCTGCTGCTCTGAGTGTTCTCCCTGCTGATCCAGGCACTGTGATCGCAAGCGCCAGGGCTTGCCCTAAGCAAACAGGTCCGGGGGAAAAAAGTGCAAGCCTGACCTATGGCGTGGCCAAAGCAACAAGCAGAGATGAGGGTGCAATTTTGTAGGAAATCTATGCTATTTTGTCTCAACAGGAAGCCAGAAAGCATCCTTGCTGCTTTTACAAAGCTATTCTGCGTGTACATGTCAGAGGTTTCCTGTTATACACTGCTTGCAAGAAAACAGCTTTAAAGAACTAAACAATGAAATTAAATATGTAAGAGTGCCTTTAAATTTCTTATTTCTTGCTTGCAATGGAAACTTTAGCTGGAAAACTTATAAGCATATTTAGTCCTAGAAATGTTAATATGGTGAATTATTTGACAAATCACAGACTATCTCTTTGGCTACATAAACTTTAAAGCCCAACACCAAGATTTCTCAGAAAAATGACTGTATTTTTTCTGTACTCTGAAGCATTTCCAAGTATTATGTGTCTGAATATTGGGCTTAGGTAAGATTGCATTTCAAATTTTGGTAGTTGTTTATCCCCCTTTCTTAGCATCAGTAAAAACAAATATGTGCATTTTCTAGCTGGGATGGATTTTCTGCAGGTCTCTTTGGTTGTTGCTGAAAGGTTTCAGGATGATGAAGTTTTTTGATAGGTAGTCAGAGCTTGGCATTTCTAGCACAGAAATATACAGAATATATACCTCTATTTTTAAAGTGCAAGAGCTAAATTTTAGTTGAAAGGTGATAAAGTCCTCTAAAAATTTCTACAGAAACAAATCTTGGCATTCGGCAACTAAAACAATTTGTTTTGTGGTCAGGAATATAACACTGTAATTTGATCTTTGTTTCACTGGCCTGTGAAAGATAGATAAATTATAGGAATGATAATACAAAATAAAACTGTGCTGTTGGGATAAAAAAATCTGCAGGAAGAAAAAGAGTTTGATAACTATGTTGTGGTGTTTTGTCTTTTCAGGTCCTGCGCTCATGTGTCTTTTAGATTGTATAGATGTGGTGTAAATGAAAGCATGCAGATGTACATAGGCAGTTTTTGCTTTGTTCTTGAAATTGTTATCAGAGCTTGAAAAATGTCCCGGCTGTAGAAAGCTAAAGCTGCCTGACTGATCAGAGGCAGGATGAAAGGACAGATGTTGAGTTTTAAATCTTACTACACCCCATCATTTCAATAGTGTGGCTAAGTATGAAACCATGCCTTAATTGCTCTTGAGGTAAGAGTTATATGGGGATTGGTTTTGTTTTCTTTCTTTGTTTCCTTCAACAGAGTCTTGGCTATTGTGAAATAGCATGCTCTACACAAATCTTTCGTTTCTCCGGTGTGTGTTTTCACCTCACATCCTGCCCAGCAGTGGTGTCTTACCTTTGGTGATGCACATAGTTTTGTTGAATGGTGAGACTCACACTGAATTGTGCTGTATCTGCCAAGTGCTGCTGATGGACTCATAGGCAGCAGCACTGAAAGGGATAAGGATCCATTTTAACTTGTACTTTTTGACTACCAGGGGTCTTCGAGAAGTCTGTTTGCAGGCTTGGACAAATAGCTCGGCTTTGCTTCATAGTCTTTTTCCTCTCAGGAAATTTTCTAATCAAGACATGGGACTTTAATTAGTATTAATAATTTATGCTAATGTTTTAATACTAGGTGACTAATATAGTGATACACTAGACAATAGCCAAGGCAAATCCTCATTCCTGTCATGAAAAGTATGTGTTGTGCTTACACTGGACTGGGTGATATTGGGAATTCTCACCACCTAATGCACATGGAGAAAACAGTCTAAAAATGAGAAACATGTTTTGTTTTTAAAAGCCAGGATTATGTTTTTTACATGTGTAGCAGTAAATCAGGCAGTAATTAACAGAATAGGCATATCAATCTTGTGAAGTGAGTATGAGAATTAACTTAAATATTCACTGAAGTTATTAAATATTACATCTCATTTTGAAGGGAATTTACCTTAGACAAGACATAAATTCCCTGGCTAACTTTACAGTCCTGTACAGATGAACTACACTTTTTACATACTTTTTCTTCTGGTTTGGAGATTGAACAAAAGATAGCTTTGTAAAGGGGCAGGCAGAGCTGTGGGATGTACCAGGGCATCAACTCCTGTGCCTTGGACATTTGAACAGTCTGTGTGAATTAAACTCGCTGGAGCTAGTGAGCCTCTCTACGTTTATTTCATCAGGCTTGGAATGGAGCTGGTTTTATTTGTCATTGTTGTCATTGTGAAACAGGAACTTCTTTGGAAGACTGGGGAAAGTTTGATTAGAGGCAGACTGTGAGCATTTTGAACATTTCTATCCTTCTCAGGGCGAAAGTGGGTTTGTGTGTGTGCGCCCATGTAACTGGCTAGGCTGATACCAGTGTTTTGTGTGCTGCCCACAGCTTTCCGAGCTGCTCCAAATATTGTATATATATGGACAAAAAGCAGTCAGATTTTCCCAGCTTTTTTTTTTTTTTTTCCAAACAAATGAAAACGTGAGCCAAAGATGATGATGCCATACCTATTTAGCCCTTATTGGTTTTGCTTGATTTTAAGATGTTTTTCAAATTAGGTATGATTTTTATAGAGACTTAAAAGTATCTACGTAAGAGAACTGGAATATGAAAAATGCCTTGTTTCTTGATAAAATACCTAGTAATAATGAAAGGTTGACAGATAATCTTGAATAATGTCTGTGTATTCTGTATCCATATTGCAAGTTCATCAGAGAATATACCTCAATCTAATGATGTATTTCAGTTAGTGGAACCTGATCTGTTTGCAGTATGCAGTGTAACTTTCATGTTTTTTAAACTACCTTTTATTTCAAATTTTGAATTAATGTCGAGATTCATTAGTTTTGAGTTCAAAAAAGAAGTGATCATTGGTGGGTTGTCGTTGATTAAACAGAGGTTTTTCATTTCAATAGAAATTTTCTGTAAGGCTTTTCTATGCTATGTAAGTTAATAAGTGAACTAAATTATCAAAGCTAAAGTGTTGTTGTATTATTATTACTTTGTTATGAATGTACTTTTAATGATTGTTAAGTACAAAATATGAACCGATTATAAACCACAGGTAAAAGCAGTGTTTGCAAAAGGGAACTACTATATGGTGTTACAGTACATAGTGGAAACTGGTAAATACCAGCCACATTTGAGTATTTTCAAGGAGAATAGTGGTTTAGCTATAAACGTGTTTACTTGTAAATATGAATTTATTGTCAAACTGAGGTTTTTTTGAGCAACACTTATTCTTCTGGAAAAATTAGCAAAAAAGTGTTGTCTACATTTGAACAGTCAGTTGTAAATAATGCAAAAGTGTTGAAAAAAAAACAGCCCTGGAGGATGACTAAATGGATGCCTCTCACCTAAAATCCATTTCTACAGTGTTAATGAGAAGTGCACAGGTTTATGTTCCTGAGTATGTGTGACTTGAGATAGTCATGGTACTTGCTTTGGTGTTAGATTAATTTCATAAAAAGAAGCGAAGTTCACGTAGGTGAAAGGGCTCCCACAAAACAGTTTCAGCTGTTGTGATGACTCTGTTGAAGACTAGTAGATGTAGGAGTTGTGTGAGTTGTAGCTGTCTTAGCTAAAACCTAGTGCAAAACTGGCCATATTTGGGAGGGCTTCTGTGTGTCGCCAGTGAGGTGTGAGCCTTGTAGCACAAGCATGGTTTGGGGTTAATATCCTTGTCTCACAACAACCCACACAGTGGAGGAGGAAGGAGCAAGATGTTCTCTGAGTGATGCTGCAGGTCTGTCCTTGTGGAAGAACCACAGCATGGGACATGGTGGCTTGGGAACAGTGAGGGGTGTTCGCTGTCAGGCATGGATGATTTGCTTGCTCTTATCAACCCTTGGCCAACACCTCCTGGCATGGCCTGGTCTGAACCTGCCAAACGCTGGCTGGGTGCGCAGCCACCCGTGGGTGATGAACTGAGCACGAGGCAACGAGCAGAGCGACAGGTCCGCGTGATCTGAGCGCAGCAGGACCCACCAGGCACTGCCACCACCACGCCAGGAGGCAGAGCCCAAAAGGCACTCAGGTTCTGCGTGTAGGGTGAGAGGCAAGTCACTGGTGTCAACAGACAAGGAGTGAGGAAACAGGCATACCACAAGCTTCCTCATGCGAGTATTGAAACCTCTTGTAAGAGGGATTTAACTCTCAGAGATAATTAGTATACTATTCAGGAAACTACCGAGCTGCCTTTGACCTGGTTATGTTATCTTCTCTCAATCTGCTTCATGTTGACCTGTAAACCCAACCTCACAGTACACCTGACGGTGGGGCTGGAAACCACTTGGGTTTTGCGATTGTTTGCTTAATGTGACCTAGAGGCATTCAGGTGAAATGCTCTCTTAGACAAAAAAACAAGCATGATATTTTTGTTTGTTTCCCTGTATGTGTGAGACAAGGGTGTAATAGATGAGACTGACTGTTTCTCTTGTTCCAGAAAAATAGATGTTCATTATTTTGTGAGTCTCCATAGGTGTAGAGCAGATTTATAGCACCTAAATAAATAATCAAATGAAAGGTATGAAGGACACAATGAAAATAAGTATTAGTTAGTGAATAACCTTCCTTGAAAGAACAATGATGCTATCACATGCACTTTAATAAGAAATACAACAGCTGTGGTTAATAAGAACTGGAGCATGAACCAACAAAATTGTATGAAACAACTTTCAGTTTGCTTTCAAAATGTTGGTATCTACAGTGTGTGATTTATGGGCATTTGCTAAGGCATGTTTATCAGATCTGTACTGAGCTTGTTGCAGTGTTAATAATCACTTCATATTCCACAAATCTCTGCCTTTGTCTGTGGAACCACTGGGGTTTTTTCACAGCTATACGAAGAGGGACAAAAAACGAGTTTCTTTTAGCATGAAATTAAAACCATTCAGCAGTATTTCTGATGAACTCTTAAAGGTTTACTTTGGCGAGGTCTGCAGTAGGAACACATCATTAAAATGAGAATGCCATTTTACAGGAGAAGTAAGATTAATCCAGCAATACCTGTAAAAAGCTAGGTTTTGTTTTTACACAGAAAACCAGCTTTCTGTATGAAATAAGAACCCCTGTAAAGCCTAGTTTGTACTGGTATAGCTGTATCAGTCTAAGTGTGCCATTGCAGCTCTCTGAATGATCACACCTCTTTGCACGTTTCCTAGATGTAGCTATCTGCAAAAATGCATGGTATGTGTATAAACGTCTTGCATGAGTATGCTGTGGAAAGTACTTATTTAAGGGTGCTTATTTACCTGCAGGGTGCATATACATATAAAAATAGAAATAAGGTTTTCATATGATTCTGAATTTTTAGGGTCATTGATTCTGTCAGTTGCCAATATTCTGTCAGAGCAATAACCACCTGAACTATTCATCACTGCTTTCTGTCCCCTCAAATCTCCTGTCATAACTGCAGTGGTTGTCACACTCTGGTCCACTTTTCTCTAATCTAAATTAGCTTTTAACGGTAGCTTTTCTGTAATTTACCTAATTTTGATAGCATGAGATTGAGGGGAAAATACATACTTAGCAGAATATTGTAAAAAGCTAAGTATTCGTGGAAATTAAACTCCATTTACTGCAGGGTGTTTTTTAGAGACTATTATGTACGTATGTACTCTGTCCTTATGTGGAAGAATAATTTTCAAGAAAATGATTAGTATGTATTGTGTCTTAAAGGATTGACAGTGGTCCCCAAAACAAGAGTTGAAATAGGAGGTCATTTCTGTTGCTTATCTAATTCCTCATGAGTGTCTATTGAAAATACTGCAGTTGTAGAGAATACCTGTAAAGACTCTCTGGTATGGTTGAAAATTAGTGTACCACATTGTGACATGATCTGAAAAAGCTTAGTGTTCCTCTGTATTCATAGCTAATGCTTTTGTAAACACTAGAGGGCAGTAAATACAAACACTGAATTATGTATTTTACCTGAATGAGTTTATCTTCTTATTTTTTTAAAATTTAAAATTATAAAAGAACCTAACTCTTTATTAAACACCTCAGCTCCTGGGTTTTACTATATATTTCCACTAAATAGTTCAGAAGAACATTGTCATCTCAGTCTGTTTAGCAACATAAAATTCTCATATTTTATGCATAAGAATTATATAGTCCAAATAAAAAGATCTGTAAAATGATACAGCATAGGCTATTCCATAATTTTTAATAAATGTAATTCTGACAGGCAAAAGGCTTCCAAGGAAACTTTTTAAAAGCGGTATAATCGTGCTCCAGTTAGCATCCTTAAAACTGAGGCTCCTTCAGAAGAGCTGGAGATTTGTTCCAATTACAGTTATCAGTTCTCAGCCACTAGTGAAGTTCATCTCTTTTTGTAATCAGCATGAGACTCAACTTTGTCTCTACCCCTGCTTCTCACTTAGTGTGTGGCAGCTGGTTGCTGCAGCTGAAACAACTTATATTCATAAAATTACTAATTGTTTGTTTGGGGTTTTTTTTAAACTTAAATCTTACATTGTGTCTGCTAGCCAGAGAGTCTTATGTGGAACCTATAGCAGTTTGGTGAGGCTGGTTGATTCAGCAGTTTTCTTGTCTCTGGCTGTCCTGCTGCTTCCTGCAGACCAGCTCTGGATTTTGGCTGAGTCCATCCACAAGCCTTTGCTTGCTGGATGAAATGACCATTCTTTTCCTCTGTGGTCTTCCAGGGCCAAGTAGACTCTCCATTTTGTGGGACAGCTTTCTGGCAGAGTACATCTCAGCACAACTCACAGATGGAGTTTGCTAATGCTGTGAAAACAGTGCTGCCTTTGTGACAAGGAGGAGTTGGATTTGACATGGGTACTTATTGCTGTTCTCTGGTGTGTGAAGGTCAGCCTAAAAATCACAGAAATGCAGAAGGGTTTGGGTTAGAAGGGACCTTAAAGATTACCTCATTCTAACCACCTGCCATGGCAATTGTTTTTTCACGTTTTCAGACAAGCTCTTCTTTTGGCTTATGAGAGTTCTTCACACTATCTGTTCTTGTTTGTAATGCATACAGCCTTGGAAACGAGAGCTGGTGATATGCTTAGCTGTCTACCTCTTTGCTTTACTTTTTGCTCCTTGCTAGTCAACATGCACTGCATCCAGCACACTTGTATTCAGAATTGATGCTCAGACATCTCTCAAAAGGTTCTTAGTGCAACTTCATAGTCAGTCCAGGGGGTTGCATTTGTGAGCACTGTTCTTCCCTCAAAGCTAAGTACATTTCTGTATTACCCATCACTTACCTGTGCAAAGAAAGACCAAGATTAAGTCTCCCGTGGGACAGTTTGGAAAAGTACTGCAACTGAATCACGGAATCACAGAATAAGTAAGGGTGTAAGTGACCACAGTGAATCATCTGGTCCCACCTCCTTGCTTAAGCGGTGCCGTCCCAGAGCACATGGCACAGGATTGAGTCCATGTGGTGCTTGAACATCTCCAGTGAGGGGAAACTCCAGAACCTCTCTGGCAACTGTTCAGTGCACAGACACCCTCACAGTAAGGTTCTTCCTCATGTTCAGGGGGAACTTTCTGTGCATCAGTTTCTGCCCATTTCCTCTTGTCCTATTGGTTGACATCTCTGAGAAGAGCCTGGTCCCTCCTCCCTTCACATGTTGTGTGCATTGATGAGGTCCCTTCTCAGTCTTCTTGAAGCTGAATAGGCGCAGCTTCCTCAGTCTTTCCTTGTTTAAGAGATGTTTCAGTCCCTAAATCATCTTTTTTGCCCTCTGCTGGATCTGCTCCAGGAACTCCATGTCTCTCTATTCCTGCGGAGCCCAGGACTAGGGGTGAGGCCTCACTAGGGCTGAGTGCAGGGACAGGGTCACCTCCCGTGACCTGCTGGCAATGCTCTTCCTAATGCCCACCAGGATACCAGTGACCTTCCCTCTGTCTTTTCTGTAGTATGAGTTGGTTTCAGCTCAGTTGGTTTGAGGTGGTTTCAGCTGCTTTCCATTGCTTCTTGTTGCTTCCTTGGTGCTAGAAAACCAGGTCTGGTGTGCTATGTTTTCTTACTGTCATGATTCTTCACCATATCTGTAGGCTTTTAAGTTAAATAGACTGAGGTTTTTCTTTCATTACAAAACTTTTTCTCTGTTGCATGAATAATATTTGCAAGTTTTTTCCTACACAATGTACACAACAACATTTAGGAAAATGGAGACACTAAAGCTATGTGCACTGTTCCATCACTGGGGTTGCCAAAATGAGAGGTTTAGAGTCTCTTTTTATTCACAGTCACAGAAGATGCAGATTTTGGGGGGTGACTGACAGTATCACTACGAAATGTCCTCTTGTGACTTTGCAAACTCTCCATGGTTCCTGCTTTCTTCAATGTAGTTTACCTAGTCATAAACTGTGTTCCTGGTATCTTTGCACTTAAATTCTGTTTAAGTGAATGATGTCAACAGTCTAAACAAGTGAGGCTGCTGGTGGTGACTTTCACGTCTTCATAATTTATCCCATGAACCACTCCTGCCCCCAGCTGTTTCTGTTCTCTGGAGATTTTCAAACTGGAAGTTTTCATGGTAGTGATCAATGAAGAAATTCAGTATCATAAAACAGTTTCAAGTCTTGCAGAATCTTACTTAAAACAGTCCCATTAGATGAAGACAACCTATTTATGAACATTAAAAAGGAGTCTACAATCAGATTCTTAACCCATTCAATGTGTAGTCTCTCAATATTGTGAGTGGTGTTGCAGAATATTTTACAGTAATAAATCAAATACCCTGCAGCAGTTCAAGAATGTTACATGTTCAAATATATAAATTATACTGACTGGCATTAACTGCGCTCCTATGTCTCAGTTCTGTATCAAGCAAATACCTGGAATAATGTGTACTTCAGCTTTTCCATCTTTATACCTAGGACTTGTGCTTTATGAAGTGGCCTGAAGGTACCCATCCATCCTGCTTGCAAATTGTAGTTAGCACAAATTAACATTTTTAAAGTCTTTTAAAGTGTGCTAAAGCTGAACATCACAGCTCCTGGGATCTCTGCCACCTCTTTTTATGACTTCCTTGGAGAAAGTTGTCCAGGATCATTGATTAAATAATAGCTAACTTTTGCTAAGGGTTTTAAGGGACTTCATCATCTTTCTGCCTTTCAAGGTCATAATCTTGATTCTTTCAAAACACATAACACTGCTCATTAAATACTTCCTTTTCTTTCCTGAATTATTTTATTACACACTTACTGTTATTTCAAATTACACCATTCTCATTTCCATATACTTTGCTTGATTGGAACTATTGTAGAAAACATCGTTATGCCCTTCTACCCCTATGTTTTATCTTCATGGATGTATATTTGTATAAAAGCAAGAATATCTATCTTTTGTTTTTCTTGTCTTGAAGTCTTCTAAGTACTTAGTTTGTGGCAGCTATTTGCTCTGCACTCATCTATCCACCATAATCTCCTCTAAAGCTAATTATTCACTCATTGCAGCCTGGGAACTGTGGAGGAAAATCATCCAAAACAATTTGTACAAATCAGAGCTGATATGAATTTCCCCACTGACTGTGTCTAAGGTTGTACCACATGTGGCCAAAGTCAGGGGGCATGGTTTTTGAGTCAGTGAAGTCATAGAATTAAATTCTATAACAGCTATCACTAGTTTTATGAGGTTGATACTGTGAGTCTTGAATAAATAATACAAGTTAGTAATGAGCTGTGTGTATTAGGTGTAATTTCCTATTATCAGTAAATTATTCAGCTAGAGTGAATTTTTGTAACATTTATTTACATTGGAGGAAAATGTTTTTTCATGTTTTTACATCAAAATGACCTAACTAATAGCTTGATAAACACCATCCTTCTATAAATTCAACAAACTATAACCCAGTAGCTCTTATGGATGTGTCTTTGTCTCATACATTAGTGGGGAATTAAAAAAAAAAAAGAAGATTTTTTAATACATACAAAACAGCTAGTGTAATTTACATACCAGCCATTTTAGATATTCCTTGTCTGAATCAAGTTCTTTTGGGAACAGTTATTTGGGAAGAGTTAATATTTCATGGGGAAACAACATTTAAAGTAGCAAAGTAAGAGAAAAGATTTAAAACTTGACTTATGTCTTTTTATGCTACCTATTGCAACCCAACCTTCATACCCACATGCTTCATTCCTAAAGTAGCCAAAAGTATGTTGGCTGTTATTTTACCATTTTCTAAGTCATACTTTAAATTGCCTCCCGAAGAAAGACATAATATTTTCAGTTCTGTGTTGAAGCTGGATAGGTGGCAGCAGTGCTCTCTTGTAGGTGGTCAGAAGAGAATGGAACACAGATGTAGACAAGCTTTATACTCAGCATTGCAAAGCTGAGCTGGAAGAATCAGGAGAAATATTTTTTGGGAGTAATTTTGTCTTCTTTAATGTCTGAGTGTCTAGTAACCCTAGGTCTGTTTCCAGAACTTAATTGTTTTATATACATCTAGCTTCATAGATCCAGAACAAGTATAACTGTGCATATTAAAATGTGCCAGAAATGTTTTATATTATCTATTTCAAGGAAAACAGTATGCCTTCCACATGGAAATGCATCAAATACTGATGATCTGTTGATCGTATCCAGTTGTCACATTGCTATAGATTTGTTTCATGTAAGGAAAAACTTTGTTGATATCATATCTTGCACTATTGATTTTTACAGGTTCAGTTCTTTTTCAAGCACTTAGTGTTGCTGACTGCTTCAGCCAAAACCCCTCTTATGACTGCTCTCAGTCAGCATCTTCCAGTGAATCAGCAGTATGGGATTAGGCTGAATGCTGCACCTCATTCAGCTTGTCCTTAGGCATTTGCCCATTGTCATATTAGGTGACTCTCCCTTCTTTTGACGCAACAAAGACTCAGAAATTTGCTGCAGTAGTGCATGTGCCTTGCACAGAGAGGTGCAAGATAGTCACAGAAACATAGAATGGCTTGGGTTGGAAGGGACTTTAAAGATCATCTAGTTCCAACCCCTCTGCCGTGGGCATAATACATTCCTGCTTTCAAGTTTTGGTCTCTGAGTGGCAGATGGTAGGATCTTTTATTTAATGCCTGAGTCAGCTCACTGACACACTCCACTTTTCAATTAATCCCTTCTTTTTCTCAATGATGTATAGCTGTAATTGATTATAATAATCTGCTGAGGCAGAAAGAGCAAAAGTTGAATAAATACAGTGAGAATTTGAGGACTCGTATTATCTCACTTCTTACATTTCCATGGAAGCTTAACATTTGCTGGGAATTCTAAGACAAGGGACTTGCTTTAGCTTCATAACAACTGCTTTTAGCTCTTTAAATAAAACACATTAGAAACTGGCTGCCTGGCCCAATAGTCTGAGGTAGATCAGTTTTTAATATAGATGGCATAAAAGCCAAAATAATTTTCATTGTTATAATACGTCACAGACTGCTCAAGAAACAAGATATCTCTAATTATGGTGGAGTTTTTCCCCGTAAAAAACACCTCAGAATATACTTCTTCAATATGAAAAATTAAAACTGTTAGGCAATCCACATGGATGTATACACAATACTAATTTTAATTGCTTGAATGGTGTGTCCATTGAAAGCTGGTGAATGCTGCTGATGTGCCGAGACCTTAGCCTAATTATTTTTGAATGGCATGTGAGTGCTGCAGGCAGGGATGCCATTAGTACAGGACATTTGCTGTAGAAAAAAACAAACAAACAAAAAAACCCCCCCCAAAAAAAAAAAAAGAAAGAGAAAATAAAATAAATACCCCATGCCCAGGAGAGTCCCTAGCATCAGCCAATGGGAAATTACTGTACATCATGACACCAGCCCTGCGGATTTATATCTTTTAGGGTGACATACTATTGGCTGTTAGTATGGCTCTATGGGAGGGATCACTGCCACTGTCTGTGGCTTCCTCTTCAGGTCCTTATTTGGTAGCTGTTGATAGAGCAAGTCTTTGAGCAGCTGAGCATCTTGGCATACATTATTCATTAAATCCTGGTGTTCAGGAAATATGCATATCCCTAGCTCTTCAGAAATTTCTTCAGCTCGTACAATTTGTCTCTTCAACGTTGCCTCTGAATGCTTGGAGTTTCACAAATGGCATTTATACAGTCGCAAGACCACACCGTTGGATTTCATTTCAGTATGCCTCCTGTGCCCACAGTGGCTGAGAACCTGAAGATCAGCAGAAAGAATTAGGAGAGTAAAGAAGGAATCTTTATTCTTGGAAGTCTTTCGCAGTGTCAGATAGCAAAGAACTGATTAGCTTAGATTGGTAGCATAGAAAAAATCAAAAATGCCTGAGGCAAACTATTTACTCTCAGTTTCTTGGGGCTACATAAAGGTAGGATTTTGTTTTACATTTTAAGAACCTTGATTTATGGTGCATGATTGCATGATCACTGGACAGCATGAGCATCTGTGGGTGATATGATTATGAGTAATTTGAACATGAAGTACAAAAATCAAACAACAAGCCTTTGTTCAGCACGAAGAATGAACTGCACAGTGTAGTCTTTCTTAGAAACTGTGCTGGGACTTTTAAAATAATATCGCTTCAACGAATGATTAGACCAAGTCTAAAGCCAAAGAAATTCAGAACAGTTTTGTGTTCTTTCAGAAAAAGGTTGCTACAAGACAGTATTTCTAGGCACTAAAAGGCTTAGAAAAACTCCAAATAACTGAAAACTGAGATACTATACAATAGAAGAGAGCATGAGTAAAAAATACAAGGATAATGGGTGGATGCATGACTCACTGTGGTTTTAATAGCTGTAGAAAGGTGAAATTATGAACAGTGTGTTTCAACAGCATTTCTGGTAGCCTCTGTGTGCATGACAGCTTATTGATGAAAACATTGGAAATTGGCATCTTCTAATACTGATCTATGTTGTTACATGGGGTAGTGTGAAATAGCTTGAAATGGCAATACTGCTAGAAAATGGAATGAAATAAGCTTTATCTCTTTTATGGAAAAGTTTTGCATCACGGAGTTAAATCAGTATGCCTGTCAACACTCAGAACTGAAATCCACTTAATAGAAAACCACATCTGAGCTTTGGTTTAGGGCTAAAAAATTATGTTGGTGCTTAAAAAAATGCTGCTGCTCTGATACTTCTATAATTTTTATCAAGTGTGTAAAAAAACCACAAACCAAATGATCTTTCTATGCTTGAAATACAATAACTGTACCAAATTATCCTGCATTAAAGAAATTCTGATTTCTCCTAGACTAAATAATGCATATGTTGAATGAAATGACTGAAAATAACTCAAGCATTGTATTTGCATGACTGAATGTCTTATGCTTTCTTTTATTAATACCTACTTTTACAATAGATATATGTCTTTTAAAATAGAAATGCAAAACCTCATTATGTCCAATTATGAATATTCTCAGCTAATGCTGAATTGTTACAATATATTATTAAGGATTTTGATCAGTCATCTGTGAAGAAATTTAGTCCCATTATGCTAACTGGGTAGATTCCTTTCTTGTTTACCCAAACAATAATATGAAATTACTTTGCATTTCAGCTAAATGTGAGGTATTTATGGTAATTTACTAGAAAGTATTTCCTGCATTTCCAGGCAGCTGCTGTCGTGTTCCTCCTTGCTGAATCGGAAAAATTCAATCAGCAATAAAAAAAAAGTTCACTCTTACTGTCTAGCCTTTAAAATTGTCAGACTTTTTTGCTAATTGAATTTTAGCAGAAACTATGGTAGCTGTAATTGAGTACACATCGGAAAAACACATCCTTTGTATAGAGAGTGTCCTGTACTGTCTACAGACAATGATTTTAGTTTAGGAGCTAAGTAGTGCTTGAGCACAATTTTATTATAGGGTTTTTTGAGTACACAGTATATAAATTAGAGAAAAAAATGTGAGAAGAAGTAAAGGTGATCTGGGTTTTATGACATTCAAAACAATTATTTAGAGTATTTATGAAATTCTGAAGACTGAAATATCTTATTCTCATAGATCATGGTATATGTTTATATCCCTTATTTTACATATATTTCTGTATCCTTCAGACTGTACTTTATCTCCTGTGAGTTATATTTGAGAAAATGGGAATGTTTACCCCTGCTTTTTGTGGAGTATTTTTTCTTGAATAAAATGAGCACCACTATCACAATGCTATCCTTAGAGATATGTGCGTGTGTGTAGGTTATAAAAAAACCAATGCCCGACCTTGCTGTTAATTAAACCCATGGGCTTCCAATCCAAACCTTTAGCTATTAAGAATGCTGTTTATGTATTCAGAATGCTGCTAAAATCAAAGATAGTTTTGCATCGATAAGCAGTATAGATAGAAGCCTTATGTTAATTTCTATGGCTGACCTATTTTAAATTCCCTGCTTGTTTTATTGTAGAATACAAGGCTTTTCAAATCTAGTAAGATAATATAGTTTATTCATTTTGAGATACAAACATCTTTTAAAAATAACATTGGTAGGCATTTCAGAAACTGTATTTATGTAAGTTGAGTGTTCCAAGTATTGACTGAATGTTCCATGGATGTATTCTATTAATGACAGCTTTTACAAACGTTACCTAAAAAGAAAGGTTGAAACTGGGATCTCTTGCCATCTGGGTTTGGGAGCCAGTGCAATGAAAGTCTGCAGTCACTCTTGAGCATTTTTATTCCAGCCTCCACTGGACTTGGAGCTTGATAAGTGCTCAGACTGGAGGACAGGCAGGATGGGGCTTTCTGGTCCGTGGGCTTTCCTTTATCCCTAGCTTCACATTCAGTATTGGTGCCAAAGGCTGTGATGGAGGCAGCCCCTTTAGAGTCCTTGGGATGCAGCAGGTTTCTGCACAGGAGCAGAAACCCTGCATGGAAGACACCCCACCCGCTGCAGGGAGTCTACACCAGGAGTGGTTCTGTGTGCCTCCTCTCTCCACACAACTGGAGAAAAAAAGCTTGCTGCTTTTTACTTAAGCTTTTTGTTATTGAGTCAAGAGCTTTACAAAAATTTGTAAAATCTTCTGAAGTGTAAACAATAAGCCCTATATGTATTGAACATCCAGACCAAACTTTTTCATGGCTATGAATTAACTCTAGTTGGATCTTGGAGTTGGTGTTTCTTTCTAACATACAGGCAAATTCTTCCCGAAAATGTATCAATGCTCTGGTTGTCATCTGGGAACATGGTCACTCCAATCCTTTGTGTTTTCCTGTGTATCTTTGCTGACATCAGAAAAGTATCTTATTTAAAAAAAAATATATATAGATATATATGCTTGTCCTGGGCTGACAGGAGGAATGTAGATGCAGAAATATGCACACGCTGGGTTTCAGCCCAGAAAGACCTAAACTACAAATCTGTTCCTGGGAGGTTGACACTGTTTAGGAAATTGTTCTCAGTTCATTATTATTAATGTACGTATTTTTATTCTCATGTGTTACAGTTTTTGCTCCAGCAGACTTCTTAGGTTTTTAAAAGGAGGTAAAGGTGCATATGTAATTTTGTCACTTTAGGGAGATTTCTAATGCTACTTGAATGCTGTGCCTGTATTTGTGTTGAGGGCTCTGCACCTTCGTAACACCCCAACCCCCCCTAACACCAGCTGAGATTAAAATCTAAAGTGAATAGGAACACATGAAATTTTAAAAATTCTGCTTAAGGAAATAATTTCAGGGGGTTTTTTTAGAAAAGAGTTTATGGCTCTGTTGCTCTGACATCAGTATTCAGCAATGAACTGTATAATTGACTTAATGGACATTTTATAGCCAGTCTGTTTCCAGGGGGAATTTCTAAGGCTATAGTCAAAGACTGTGGTATTCCAAAGGGATATATGTGTCATTTTTCTGATCTTACAATGCCTAGTGGGATGTGGGAAAATCTTTCTTTCTGAGAAAGAATACAATATATGCGTAGATCAGCCAAAAACCTCTGCTTCCTCCACATGCTGTGCTCACAATATCATAATTACAGTGTATGGCTTAAATATTTATTAATAACAAGAGTTTTGCTCTTAATGATTTATTTTTTTGAGCTGGGAAAATATATGGCATTCAGATTTTTAAAATTCTTATTCAAAATATTATTTGTAACATTTACTGCTGTCCGGAACAAGATGGTTTCATGTCTTGTTTGACTTGTTTGGAATAACCTGCAAAGTGTTATTTCCAGGAGGACAAATTATCAGACTATGGAGTCCTGCCAAGTTTCAAGCACTTAGGGGTATTTGTGGGATGAGTAAAACAGTGTTGGCTCACAGATGTAACAAACTTCTCTGGTTGGCAGTAAGATCTTGTGGGAGCCATGTGAGAGGCAGAATTTCATCATAAAGTAATTGTGCAGAGCTGCATAAATATGTGGATCTTTGTAACAGCACTTATGTATGCGTGCATTTGGGCCTAGATTAAATCTTTGAGGAATGGTAAAAACGGGAAAAAAACAGGGGGGTTAAGTTTGATTTTGTTGTTTTGATTGTTTTTCTTAGAAAAAGGTGGGGCTTTTCCCCTCAAAAGGCAAGTTAGTAAGAGGATTAAATAACATAAAGATGCAGTGAAACAGAGTATAACCAACAAAAATGCCTGCACATCTTGATTGCTGTTTGTCTCTCATGTTTGATTTTTTTAATGTTCTCAAAGAGCATTATTGTTCTGAATCAGAAACTGCTGTCTGCCTATGGTCTTCAGCTTCATCTCATTCAATGGCAATGACAGTCATAAGGCTTTGTCATATAATTAGAAAATCAAAACAGTTCTCTAAACTCCTGCTTAGTCCAGAGGTTTTCAAAATAAATGTCAATTAAAGTCTTGGTCCTGTGGCATCAGCAACATGTGAAAGAGTATGAGGAAATCACGCAGCTACAGTTCTTCAAAGCCAAAGGCATCTCCAATTGAATTGCTCTCAGCCGGAGGGCCTTGCAGAGGCTGAGGGACTTTTTTACCCATGCTCAGCAGTAACACAGACTATTCTACAGTTCTCATGCAGATGGTTGAATTTTCATGTTCTGCTGACTTGTGGGGTGATGGGAGGTGGGAAGATGAGGGTTTGCATCAGACTAGTGGGGAACATAGCGTTAGAAAAGACTGTTATGTACCTTCCATTTGTTGTGAACATCTGTACAACAAATACTGAGTTGAAAATTCTTAGAGAACTCCATAAGTTCCGTAAGATGATTCCCAGTACACAATAACAGATCTCCCTACCCACTCCCTGCAAATAAGTTTATTATTTGGAAAAAAAGCCCCATCCTTCCTATTTTCTGTGTCAGATAGCATCAGGAAAAACATAGTGCAAACAAACACTGATTTGTTCCTCTTTCAAAGCTGGGAAACTTTTAAGAAGAGTCCCTGAAGAGTGCATACTAGTGGTGGCTAGATGTTCTTTTTTCCAAAGTGTGGAACATGACACAATTAGTGTTGCTCTGCAGCAAAAGCAGCATCACCAAGTTAGACATCATGTGGAAGGTTTACTAGAAAACAGCCAGACAGATGAGGTTCTATTGAAGTTGGGATCCAGTGAACTAGCTAATTAAACTATGGAAGAGATAATATTGGAGTAGTAATGGATATACTGATGACATGCCTGGAAGTTAATGTGGTTTTGTCAACTTCTGGCATTTTATTAAAATTCCCATACACAATATTTAATTTGAAGCTGCAGTTTCTGAATGCCATCTGGAGACAAGCTATTCCATGAGATCTACAGTTTTTGCCTTAAGTGATCCAGTTTCTCACCTTTTGTGGGAACAAGAGAAAAACTGTGACTTGAGTGTGTTAAAAGTTTAAAGACATGACTTCTAAAAAAGGTCTTAGGATTTTTGGACCAGTTATTTTATTTCTTGGTAAACTTGCCTTAATTTTTCAACATTAGACATTGGCAACAAACATTAGACATTGCTGAAGAGGTTGATAGTGGCTTTGTGTAGAATGTATAGCTCTGTAGTTCTCGTAGTATGTGTGGCTGTATTTGGAGTATGGTTCTAATTTTCAGACATGCTGAGCCCTTGCTACCACATGGCTATATCTAAGATCAAAGCTGAGCCTTTGGCTTGTGACGAAAGTAGGATTCAGTCTTTGTAGCTCTGGAACTTCCTGAGCTGATGACATATCAAGATGGCAGGAAAATGCAGTGGCTAATGGTTAGAATGTTACATTAAAGGTAATTTTTGTTTGGCACATTGTGAGCAATATGGTAATTGGTGACTTACAATGATATTGTGAAGAAAATAACACCTTTCACTATGCAAGCCCACTTTGAAGAAATAGCTTTGATGATTCCAGTGGAATGGAAATGTAGTAGTTAATATTTACTCCAGTGCCTTATCTCCTTTGAAGAAGAATAAATTATAAATCACCAGTTTTCAACACAGAGGAATGTTTACATGTATGTACTCTAAGGATAGCTAGTCTTTGATGAAATAGATAGTCATAACTGCATGAACAAGGTAAAAGGTGATTATGAAAGCAGCACAAATCCTTTGGCTTTGTTAAAAGAAAAGATGGCTGAGAAATCTTAACAAAAAAATGAAAGGATGGCACAATAGAAGGCAAATTCAATAGTGACAGATGCATGCTAATTTCCATTGGCAAGAGTGTGAATTGTTAGTAAGTATTGCTGACTTCGGTTTGTTGGTAATATCAAGGCAGAGCTATAGTCAATGAAAATGCATCTAAGACAGTGAGAGATGTATTATGCAATTAACCTGTCAAGCAGAATGCCACAGGATATCATTTCACCCTGGAGTCTAGAAGGAAGCAAGAAAGGCTCAGTGATGAGTACCTAATTAATTATACATTTCATGGAATATTAATATCATCTTCTATCCTATAGAGTGCCTAGAGTGAATTGCTAACTTAGAGGGAAATAGAAGGCATTTCTACAGATGGGTATTTTCTACCCCAATGTGTCTTAGAGATGCTTGCAGTTTTCTGAGACAGTGGAATGGTCAAGTCATTGGACTGATTGAATATAATAATTTTAGTTCAGCGACAACAAAACTTAACACTTTTCAGATAAGCTGAAATCAGTAAGATATTTTGTTTGGAGCAATGCTATCAAATACTTTTGAGTGGATTAATAAAGAGAGGTAAAATAGACATGAAATATTACCTAATGAATTTTTAAAAATAGATTAATTTACAAGTCTTATGAGAAAACTAATAAAGAACAACTCCAACATAAATACAAAAATAAATTTGTATTTACTTTCCAAATCAAAATTGAAAAATTGGCAAGAAAAGATTATAACTTGCGGGTATGCATATGCCTTAGGGTTTTTAATTACTAGTAGACATTGTACATTAGTCATTGTATCACTCTGATGTATTCTAAGAGTTTGAAATTACATTCTCCAATCCATGAATAACTTGGTGGGGTAGATCATTGGTAAATGTGATTTCTGCTTTCACAGTTGTCTTACTTTGGTATATATTCTTAATGTCATGTTCTTTTACCAGTTATAAATTGACTGCATTTTTTTATCCTAATTAAAATACATCTTGATGTAACTAACTTTACACTTTTTTGTTTTCTTTTCCAGTTTAAAAGAATGCTCAACCGTGAGCTAACCCACCTCTCTGAAATGAGCAGGTCAGGCAATCAGGTCTCAGAATATATATCAAACACTTTCTTAGGTAAGACTATGAAGAGATAACTTTTTTGCCTTTTGGGGGTTTTTATATGTCTCTGGGCTGTGTTAGATCTTAAAAGCAAGTGGCTTTCCATGTTAATTTCTGCTTTCAGAAACTGCATTTAGCATATCATTGTTCAGTGTTTGTTCAGAGAGCTCAGATTAGATCCATTTCCTCACAGCTCAATTCAAGTCTGTGCTTTCCCTCTGTGTGTAATTACAGATAAATATGCATGTACATATCACAACTGCAATACATTGCTACCGTATTAGGAAATTAATACGATGAATTATAGAGAATCACACAGATTCAGAGAATATTCAGAGTTGGAAGGGTCTCACAAGGATCGTCAGGTCCAGCTCTTAAGTGAACGGCCCATACGGGGCTCAAACCTACTGCCTTGGCATTATTAGCACCATGCTCTAACCAACTGAGCTAATCTTAGAGTGATCATTTTACGCATTTATATATTAAAGAGAATTCTCCCGCTGTATTTTCCTACAAGAATTACTTCAGAGGTTTCCGTGTGCTAGAAAACACAAGCACAAGTAACCTCATAAAATATCACAGCATGCAGTTAAGATATTTTCGTATTCCCTGCCTGCACATGCACAGTTAGATGCATATGACTAAATGAACATTTGAATAGACTTTTGCCAGGAAGGTTTTTGCAGCTGAAGAGCTTGGCGTGGTGGGATGTGAGCATTAACAAAAGCCCAACACAATATTACAAACAACATGGTTTCTTCACCATGGCTTTTTTTTTCCCCTAAAATTTATGAAAATCGAGAAAACTTCATTCTATATTGTTGATTTTGAACATGAAGATAAAGATACTGTATCAATCTCAAGGCATGTTTTGAGCAAAACACCAGTGGTTCACAAAGACTGTGTATGAGGACAGCCACAGGCGAATACATCTAAATTAGGTTAACAAGTACTTTAAAAAGTGCCAGTCGCACATGTTAAGATTCATCTTATTCTGTGTGCGATATCATAGCTGGTGCTTTTTTCAGATTTTTTGAAATAAGTGGGGTTTTTCTAAAGCACATTTTATGCTGTCGTGCTGTGGCACTGCAGGGCTCCAGACAGTGGGAGAGGGATAAGCCTCTCTCATGGAGGAGCAATATTGCCCAGCCTCAGATGCCCTGAAAAGCACAGTGTACAAGTGCCTGAAGGGGTGACCCACTTAGGCTGTGGAGACTGAGATGCCAGCTTCTGCTTGCTTTTACTTGAAAACTGAAGACTTACTTTGACAGGGTAAAGAAAGGCTGTCAGCCTTTCGCATGGGATCTCAGTCTTGAGCAGAAAGAGGGCTGGAAACGCAATCACTTTAATTTAGTGGACCGTGGGCACCCTTTTCTGTCTGCATGAAAAACTAGATGCTTAAAATTGTAGGTGCAAGACCAGTGCAATGGTGAAAGCACTTCATCTATTAATGTATTGCTTAAATAGAGTATTTTCAAAATATGCAAAGTATATAGGTTCTGAACATATATGTAAAGAGGGAAAATATTATCTTCATAGAAACATTTAATGAGTTTATTATCCAGTTTATTTCTTAATACAGAACTTACTTCCTGAATATCTACAAACGTTCTCACATTTGTGAATTAGGAACATGTCATGAGGAAACAGCATTTTCTGTTCTTTCTTCCTATTAAAAAAAAAAACAAACAACAAAACCAAACTATTTTCTTATAGGGCTAAATGAATGTATGAAGTTATTTATAATGACAAGAAATATGTTCTGTGTATAAGAATTAAGGCTCCTACATTGTGTATAATAATATGCAACATTTTTCTTTTTCAGCATCATTAACCTGTTTTCTATGAATGCAAAATGTTTGAGAACCTGTCATTGAGCATAGCATAAACAGGGTCAAAATGGCAAGCTGTCTTTTCTGGATGTTCAGATGGGCACAGCCCCATGTGCTCAAAGTTACAAAAGCAGAGGCAGTCCCACCGAATTTCTCTGGAGATCTAAAGTCATTCAGACAGAAACTTCCTTTCACTTGAGTTAGTCTGACAGCTCAGCTTACCAACCTCTGTCTGATGGGTCTAAACTTTGTGCATATGACCGAACCCATAAACATCAGAGCAGAAACACAAGTCACTGGTCCTCATCTGTTGTCAGTTTGCGCCAGACACGAGCTGCTGTCCTCTGCCTCCCTTTTTTCTCCTTACAAGGGGAATGGTGAAGTCTGATGGGGCAGTCGGGGGACTCAGTGCTGCAGGCTACAACTTGGTGACATTTCCATAGTCCTTTCTTGGCTGTGATTTGTTTGGAATTCAAGGTGTCCAGTAAATGTGGCAGCTAAGGGGTAATTAAAAGAAAAAAAGAACAAGAAAAGGGAAAAAGAAAGTGAAGAAGCAAACACATAACAAGCTGGGAATTAAAAATTGAATTGCTAATCTCATCTGGTTTCAAAGCCTGTATTGAAAATGAATATTGCAGAAAGGAAAAAATGCACATGTAAAACCTCAAATTCTCTTCTTTTCTTTTCAAATTTTATTTTGGTTTAAGGTGTTTTTTTAGTGGTTTTAGCTCATCTCCTATGTTAGAAACACTTTTTCTGGTTTTTTGTGGTTTTACTGGTAAATTCCTTGAGGTCTAGAAAAGGTGGAGGTACATTTCAGCAAAAACAGAGATAACTTGAAGGGAGTCGTTAACGCTAGATTGAAATGCCGTATGAATAAAAGGAACAAAAGATAATGCATGCTCCTAGTAGTTTTGTCAGGAAAGTCCTCTGTTACACTAACTTGGGTTTCTTTGGGGACCACAGATGTCTGCAGTGTTTCACAACCCCACAATCTTTCTCCAGCAATCATGTGGCAGTTGCCTAAATGTACTTCACTCCCAGTTTAATTATTGTCTAAAGTTTTGGTGGCACATATGTTGATACATTTTATGAAGTGATGCTGCTGATACTACTATGGAAGCAAAAACGCACAGCAAAATTCAGGGGTTTAGCTAAGCAGTCATTTTTTCATTATTATTGGTAATTTATTCATTATTCATTTTTTATTATTATTTCATTCATTCATTATTCATTATCCAATTGGGAGGTACAGAAACACTGCATTGCTGGCATAAGTTGCCTCTATAGCCAAAATGTAGATGTGGCTGGAAAAAGACTTTCTAAGTTGTACAGTCTTAGTAGACAGGACCTGTCCCCAAGAATTTGATCCGAGTCCTGAAAAAGTTTTGTAAAGTTTTACACGAGGACACACATGGACTGGTTTTGAAATGCAATTTTGGAGCGTTTCTCCTGAAAAAAGAGGAAAAAAAAATCTTACAAAATGGGTTCCTGTTCAGTTATAGTAAGACTTTTATACTGAGATGATTGACCCTTTCTACAGCACTAGGGGTATTGCAGAAGTGGTAATCAGACAGTCATAAGTTGCTTTTAAAGCCAGTTCAGAAATAATGAAGCAATTTGAGTAAAAGAGGTCTGCTTGTACTGAAGTATAGGTCTATATTTAACTTTTCATGGGTGTACTGATCTTGATGGAAAGTTTCTATTGCAAAATTTCCAAACATAAAAAATGTTTTTCTAAGAATTGGAAGTCCATAAGATACAACTCAACAGTGAATTTATAATATTTGTAATTATTTTATAAATTGTTCTCTTTTTATTCATTCTTTTGAAGACAAGCAACATGAAGTTGAAATCCCTTCTCCAACACAGAAAGAGAAAGAGAAAAAGAAGAGGCCAATGTCCCAGATCAGTGGCGTCAAAAAACTCATGCACAGCTCCAGCCTAACTAATTCCAGTATTCCCAGGTTTGGAGTTAAAACAGACCAAGAAGATGTCCTTGCCAAGGTAGACAATAAATGAATCCTTGAAGTTAAACAATTAAGTTGAAACAGAGTGTGGACTTGTAGTATTATTCCATCCTCTGCCTATAAACATTGATTTCACCCTGCAGCATCAAGCACTAATCTCACTTCAAATAATCCAAATTTGTTGAAGCAGAAGAATAGCAAGTAAAATCAGAATCAGGCCATAAGCATTAATTTCAGCGTAAAGATGATATCATTGGGCGATGGAATGTAAATTATCATTTTGTATGCATTAATATAGCTCCCTATTCATAAATAATATCTGAAAATTGAAGAGTAAATGTATACTGTCACAGGAATAAAAATTTATAGATTGCAACCCCATTTTTTGAAAATGCACAAGATTATATAGTGTTAGCATAATTTTGTGTATATCATTTGTGGTTTTGTTTTTAATGAAATGTCTTATTATTTTTTGCACCAGCGTTTAACTACTTGGCAATAATAGAAAATTGGTATAAAGGGATTTTTGACTGAGTTTTGCATTTTAAAATATGCCTATCCTAATGTTTTTGGGAATCTTATTTGAAGCATGTTTCTGACAACCAGGGAGAGAGCAGCAGAATTGTAACATCTCTGGAGGTTTTGTCCTCAATGAACTTTGTTGTCAATGGACAGTGAGATAGCAAAGTGTGTCGGTAAAACTCATTCAAGATACTGTAGTATTTTTCCCTCTGGAGCAAGCCACTGAAGAGGCAGTCTTTCCTGCTTAGAGAATTAAAATCTGAAGAATTGGTAGATGTAAATTTTTATATTGCAAGATTAGTAGCAGCTGCGGAGTTTAGAGTTTTGTCTTTCTAGAGTTTAGCATGTAAGTTTCACAGTGACAAGGTTTGAATGAGCCCTCTGAAACTGTTTCACTCAAAAAAATTGCTGGAATTTTTGTGTTTGCTTTCAACTTGTTTGTTTCTTTATTCTGCTCTAGGAACTTGAAGATTTGAATAAGTGGGGCCTTCAGGTTTTCAGAGTAGCAGAGTTATCTGGAAACAGACCTTTGACTGTCATCATGCACACTATTTTTCAGGCAAGTAGGAGCAGTCATGCTGCTATTTTCTTATCTTGGAGAGCGTTCTGTGCTTTGTAATCTAATTGTTTTTCTTTTACTTCTATAGGAGCGAGACTTGTTAAAAACTTTTAAGATCCCAGTAGATACTTTAATAACTTACTTGATGACCCTGGAAGACCATTACCATGCAGATGTGGCATATCACAACAACATACACGCTGCAGATGTTGTTCAGTCAACTCATGTTCTGCTATCAACCCCAGCATTGGAGGTAAACTACACCAGAGAGGAGAAGAGGCAGTCATGAGAGAAGGGGGCACACTGAGAATCGTCTAAACTAAATATAAAAGATCTTAGTTTCTGCAATGTTTTTTAAAGAAATATTAGCATTTCTTTAATGAATTCTGTTCTTTTCAAGACATTTTGGGAACCTCAGAGCTTACTTGCACGTAAATATAGTGCAGAAAATATCACATCTTTTCATTTAAAGTCGTGCAGATTTATGCTGTCATAACCTTTTACATTGTAACACAATGCATATCTTGTTTCCACCATCTTCTTACTTATACTGCATCCTGTTCCGTAGTTATTTCCCATGTGTGTTTCTACCTAAGCACAGTAAGTGGAATTTCTTAGAAAAGTTAATGATAAAATGGTGCAGGGCCCTCTCAGTAGGGCCTTTTGTATTTTGGTTAGGGAAGTTTTGGGTGGGGTAGGTGGGGTGTTAGGTATTTTTTTCCTTCATTCTGCATGTTTATGCTGATCCTGAAAGACTACTTTTGTGTTTATTTCTAAGGCAGACTGGAACATGCACTAAATTTTCATTGGGCTATCTCTTTTTTTTATCCCCCATAAATATTTCAAAATGGTTTGGGAAAAAAATTAATCTATTCTTTTCATAGTAATTCTCTCATTGAAAGCTCTTAAATCTCTGAAGTAGAAGAATGTGGAAGATGGAGATTTTCCCTTTTTTAAGCACAGTTCAGGTCTTAACATAGCAAACATTGATATATCTCAGAAAGTTGTTGGAAAATGCAGGTAAAGCAAGCAGCTGAAATTTTACTAGTTCAAAAGGATTTACCTTCATTTTCAAGAAGGGCTGCATTTTCGCTCTTTCCTATAATGACCAGTCTTTCATGTTACTGAATACAACTGTTTTACCACCTTCTTAAACAGAGGGTTGTAAGTGGACCTTGAGACTCTTGGCAGGTTTTGATCCTCAAAGACTTGGAAATCTCTTGAGAAAGAGTTTCTTGCTCTCAAGAAGAAAGATCAGATAATGTTCTTAAAACACCCCTGGGTTTGCCACACAGCTGAACTACTCATCAGTAAAATTCTGGGATTTTTTTTTCCAGTTTTCTTTTCATGGCCTTCTTCACAGCAGAGCTTTAAGTGGTGAAATGTCAGTGTTTTCCCAGTGCCACTGCTGGTCCATGCCCTTCTGAGCTGTCCTTGATCAGTTGTGAAAGCAGTTCTATAGTGTGGGTGCTTCTAACAACAGGGCACTGGGCTCAGTGACGTTCCAGGTCCATTGTAGTCCTCTTTTCCTATCTTCCTAGTAATCTCATATAGATGGAAAATCAGTAAATGCTAAATGAGATGTTGTGTAGTCTGTTGCTGTTTCCTTTAGCATCATATACAAGATGTGCATCTCTCGAGTACAGGATTATACATAGGAGTCAAGCTGAGATACTTGATTTGTGCTTTAAGTTAGAAACCTGTACTTAATTGTCTAATAAAGGTGAATTTATTTACAGCTGGAAGTGAAAATACTTCAGCTTTGGCAGAATTTAGTGATGGTGTCTGTATGTAGTACACATCACTTTACTTTGGCCAAACTTGAAATATTTATGAAATTCTATATAATTTATGATTTTACAAAAGGTTTTGATAGCTTATATGTAATGTCCCTAGAGACCATGGTATATTTCAAATATTTTTTGCTTGTTCAGATCCAGATTCAAAGTAGAGTTCTTCTCATTGAAAACACCTTTTCACTAATTAGTGATTGTCATTTCTTTTTCATTATATTCTAGGCGGTGTTCACTGATTTGGAAATTCTAGCAGCAATTTTTGCCAGTGCAATACATGATGTAGATCATCCTGGGGTTTCAAACCAGTTTCTTATCAACACAAGTAAGTGGTTTTCTCAAAAATTTGCTGTAAGGTCTGTACATAACACATGAAAAATACGTAGTTGATTTCTTGTTTGCTTCTGTCTCTGTCTTTTCTCAGTAAATAGATAGATATTTATATTTTAAAGCTGATATTACTTTGCCATTTTTATAATTTTAGAAATTATTTACCTGGTACCTTCTAGCAAGAATTAGTAAGGTATGAACTATAAACCTGGTGTTGTTTCAATGCATCAGAAATATAGCTGATTTACATTACATAAATAAAGTTATACTAGAAAAATGAACGAAGATGTATAGAAAAGAAAAAAGGAAGGCAGGAGTTTGTGTGTTTATATTGGATGAATATGATATGACCAAGGATAGAAATCCATGAAACAGAAAACAAGTTTCTTTTCAGCAAACAGACTGTCAGGCCCATCTCTCTCTGCCTGGATGCTGTACTTGGCTTTTGATCTTTCATGCCTTGTGGACTGACTTTTCTTAGCCTGTTTCTGCATCTATGATAAACCTGTTTGGTTTTTTTCTGACCCTAATGTCATCTCCAAGTTTGAAACCTTCTGCATTTGTACTGCTCCATTTCTCAAGGCTGTTGTCTGCAGTGCTGCTGGAGCTCTATCCCTTCCTGATTCTTCTACTGAAAGAAAAACACTATGAACTTTATTGAACCTGATCATGACACATTTACTGAATGGTTTGTTGCCCCTGTGTAATCTTCTTGGATTTCATTGACTCATGTCGCTATTATCAGTGGGTAGCACTTTGTAGGTCAGTCTAAGTTCCATCATACTGTGCCATTTCTTTTGCTGTCTGACAGCTTCTTCTTTTATGATAACTGACCCAGAAGCACAGAGTTAAAATAATACTGATAATCCAAGCACAGAAGAAGAAAAAGGAGCAGAAATGGAAACATACCTAGTGTTGTGTATTTGACCCATCTGGTTGCACATTTTTAGATACTGTCACTTCTGCACATACCTGTGAATCTATTTCACAGGTGCTGAAATAGAATGACCCCAAATCAGCAGTAGAGTTTGAAGAAGGGAGCTCCTCCTCTGACTCACTGCTGCTGTATATTCAAATATGACATTCACTTCAGTTTAGCCTGTACCTAGTTTTGCTTGTCTCAATGGCCTGAGGGCCACCCTATAATGAAATTGAATTTGATGACTCATCTGCATGAAAGAGGATTAGGATTGACTCTGGATTTTTTGTGCTTTACTGGGGACCAATACAGTTCAGCAGTGTAGTGTAGGCAGAGAGTGGATCAAGCTTTGTGCAAAAAACAGTGTATAATACCTGAATTCTTAAGAGTGGGTATATGTAAGTTAAGTTTTTATTTGCTTGTTTAATCAGAAATGGAGTACCAGGATATGTTGGTAGCTCTGAGGTTCTACAAGGAAACCAAGGAGTTGTTCAGGTTTAGGAGGGATGACTGCTGAGCTGAAGGGATGAGTCGTGGTACATAAAACTTTCACTTCTTGTCAGACAGACTGAAATTCAGCTAAGAAAGGAGTCATCCTCATGCTGATAATTACCAGCTTAGAAAAAAATCTTATTTTTCTGTATTCAGCTTTTGATAGAGGAGGTTTATACGTCACTCAACTAACAGCACTAATTGAAAATGCTGTTGCAAGGCTGAAAGAAACAAAGGAATTTGTTCCTTTTAAATTGTTCTGTTTGCAAGGAAGAAACTACAGGGAGAGAGACAGAAGATCATCCTATGTTGGTTTCTCAAATCCAAAATTTTTCTAATCTCTAGAATATAATTTGCTTCCATCTAATTTTGTTTTCCAGTGAATGGTACAATGTATTAACATTTCACTAAGTGTAAAAATACATTTTAAAAAACCATAATAGATTTAGTTACTTAAAGTATGTACACATTTGCCATATTTTATCCTATTCTTTATCATTAGACTTGTGATTTTTCTGAATATTATTTTCTTATTTAAAGTGTATTACAAAGTTGTCAAATAAACTGATCCCTCTTGAATGCTATTAAAGAACAAACAAATATGAAGTATATTAGCATCAGAGGCGATACTTATTTTATCACTGTAACTCTGGCCTTCCAGAAAAATATTCTTGAATGTTATAATGTGTTACAAAGGTTACCAAGGGGGAACTTTCTTCCATTTCCATGTCCATTTTGAAGTTGAATGTATTTTAGCTGTGTCTGTAACTCCAGCACTTCCAAAGTGTTTTGGCAATGTGGAGTGTTTTGCAGTTGTGGCTCATCAGAAGGCTGTTTGAAAGGAAAATAAACCAGTGCCTGTTTTCTTTGTAAGAAAAATAAGTATGCAAGCTTTGTATGTGTTCTGTGAAAGATGAAAGAGAGATCATTCTACAAACCTGCTTTCTTTCTACTTCTGCTGTTATGGTTTTGCTGTCATCGGGATAAGGAAAGGCAGAGGAAGACTTTCCTGATTCAACAGATTCATTTATTCAAAGCAGGAGAGGAAGGCAGCAGGAGAATAGATAATGAGATCAATAAAATCTGAATATCAAAGCTTTTAGGACCTCCTGTTGAACCAGAGGCATTTAGAAACATACCTGCCTTAAAAGAAGAAACAAAGACAAAGAATGGAATAGACTGATGTATGTTTCGACATAGGATAGAACAGCCGTAATAAAGAGAAGTTAATATTGTACATGAAAAGTATGATTGCATAAAAGTATTTGAATTTTTTGTGACAGTTTTATTTACAAACTTTGTCTTAAAGCTTGTGCAAGCTGACTGTGTAGTATTCCTGAGTAAAAGCTAAAGCTGTGCAGAAAGTTTTCGTAACTGCTTTGATTTGCCAGAGCTGTCTATTCCAGCAGGTCTAAGCTGACCTCACAGGTGTGCCTTAGCACAGGCATGGCTGGGATGGTGTGTGTTACTCTCACAGCCATATAGGGTGACTGAGATAAGAATAATTCCACTGGAGAAGGCAGCATTAAAGATGGGATCAGGCACTGACCACGTTCTAGCACGAGGCAGCAGGCGAGGCCACTGCTTGCAGTTTCGAACCACATGACATGACATGGAAAAGAAGTGTAGCTGTTAGCATCCTAGCAGCCTTCAGCTGCCATGGGGTAATGGCAAGTTCACTAGGTGTCTGAGTGTCCTAGCTAACTGCAGGAAAACATGATTTGAAAACCAAGAAGTGTTCTCTCTGCAGCAGATCTGCAGAAAAGCCTCAGCCGTACATTCCCAGGTCAGAGTGCTGGAAAGCTGAAACTTGACTAACAATAGAATTTTAGGTCTTGTGAGAGCATGAGAAGAGAACACATTGGAGTGTGTTTTAGTTGAGGTGTGTTTATGTATATGTCACGCATATAATATTTTCTAAGTTACCTCATGCAGATATGAAAATGTATTCTGAAAATGACCTTCCTTATATTTTTTCTAACTTGCCACTCCATGCACATGTAAATGCATCATTGCAAAGCCTTTTCTTTATTTTCCTCAGCGTAGTTTGACTTGACCTAGTAAGATATTCAGTAAATAATTTTGTAAATTTCATGGCTGTTACTAAAAGTTTATCTGTAAATCTTGTTATGCATGCAATGAATTTGGAAAAGATCTTAAGGGATTTGGTAGAAGCACAGGTTTTAGTAACGTTCTGCCCTGCAATTGTTATTGCAGATTCTGAACTTGCCTTGATGTACAATGACTCATCAGTACTGGAGAATCATCACTTAGCTGTGGGTTTCAAGCTGCTGCAGGAAGAAAATTGTGACATTTTCCAGAATCTGACCAAAAAACAGAGACAATCATTGAGGAAAATGGTCATTGACATTGTGAGTTTTGAGACTCTGTCTTCCATAGAGTTAGTACATTGAATAATAAAGCACAGAAGCATTTTATGATAAATTACATGTCATCAGGCCCATAAGCAATGAAGTGAAAGTTTGAAGTTTTATCATATCTTACCTCAATACAAATAGTGTGTTCTTTTAAATTTCAATAAATGTCTATGCATTTTTAGAAGGTATACAATTCTGTTTTGCGCTGGTTTTGTATTGACATGTATGCCACTTTGCTATTACAGTTAGAAATTTGCTGCTGAACTAATAATGAATTTAGGCTGACCAGATCATTCTGAACAATGCTGAACAATAATTTTGTCATATTCTTAAAATAACTAGAGTGAGAACCTTCTATTGTGAGCATCTAGGACTCATACTTGTATCACATATTCAGACATAGGAGCTATGGATTGCTTCCAAAACTGTTGATTTATGTGTTCAAGTATTTTTTTTAAAAATACCAGCAGAATCATTTACACAGTGTTCATTTTCTGTTTGTTTTTGTCTAGGTACTTGCAACAGATATGTCTAAGCATATGAATCTATTGGCTGATCTAAAAACTATGGTTGAAACTAAAAAAGTAACCAGTTCTGGTGTCCTGCTTCTTGATAACTATTCAGACAGGATTCAGGTAAGGAAATTCATCTGTAAATGGTCATTTGTATTACATAGTAACATTGGCCTCCCCATTCTCCAGCATGGACTAGAGCTGTCTATTTCACACCATGACTTGCTACTTCCCTCTCTTTCCTCCCTGGTCTAAATGACTCTCTGGGTGACTAATAAAGTGCTAGAGTAGTTCTGAACTAAAAGAGGCTTCACTTTTCCCTTCAAATTGTCAATAAGTGATTCTCTTTCTCATGAGGATGTTGTGACCTTTATAGAGGCAGAAGCAGCAGAGGTGAGGTAATTCATGCCTATTACTGCAAGTGTGAAAAGCACCCAAGCACATAAGTTTTTGCTGTTTAGAATAAATCTTGCACTACACAAACTTTCAAGATTCTGTTTCACAGTCACCAGAAATGTAAATACAAAATGAGCCGCTGTTCTTCAGTGTAATAACACCACAGATGTTTGATCTATTCTAGGTTCTTCAGAATATGGTGCACTGTGCTGATCTGAGCAATCCAACCAAGCCACTCCATCTCTACCGCCAATGGACAGACAGAATAATGGAGGAATTTTTCCGTCAGGGAGACCGGGAAAGAGAGAGGGGAATGGAGATAAGTCCCATGTGTGATAAGCACAATGCATCTGTAGAAAAATCGCAGGTAATTGATTTCAGAAGGAAGTTAAACCTTTTAGAAGAAAAAGATGATACATAGTCATGTTCTAAATAATTTGTGAATGCACTATTTCCTTTGAGTTAATTAATTCAGTGCCTCAGCAGTAGGTGAGGCAAAGGGTTAGGGTTTCACTTTATGGAGGTTTCTCTTTTCCTGTGGAAACATAGTGTATCGCAGTATGTTTGCTGAAGGGGTTCCATCATTGTCCTGACCTGAAATGCAACATATGCACCAAAAGAGATAATTGTACAGCTGATCATTAGGGTTTCCTTCAAAAACAGAATTAAAGACAAAGCAGGTAATTGGCTCACTAGATGCAGTGGAGTTGTTTGGAATGAACAGTTCAACTGAAAACAAATCCTTTCCATGTCCTTATCCAATATCCTGAATCAGACTTTTGAAAAGTAAAAGACCTTATCTATTATATAAACCGGTATGGTTTCCTTTCATCCACCTTTAAGGGTAATGTATCTTGTGTCTCTTACTAGCATTTTATGTCTCATACTTGGAATGACTTATTAACTTCATTGTGAATAATCATATTCTTGTATTATTTTAAACAGGTGGGTTTTATAGATTACATAGTTCATCCTTTGTGGGAGACATGGGCAGATCTTGTTCATCCAGATGCCCAGGATATCTTAGATACACTGGAGGACAATCGAGAATGGTACCAGAGCACAATCCCTCGAAGTCCCTCTCCTGCACCTGAAGAAAAGGAGGAGGGAAAGCAGGGTCAGACTGAGAAATTCCAGTTTGAACTAACACTGGAGGAAGATGGTGAGTCAGACACCGAAAAGGACAGTGGAAGTCAAGTAGAAGAAGACACCAGCTTCAGTGACTCCAAGACTCTTTGCACCCAGGATTCAGAATCCACTGAAATTCCTCTGGATGAGCAAGTAGGGGAAGAAGTAGAAGAGGAGGAGAACCAAACAGAGTCTTGTGTGGTAGAAGAACATTCTCCTGACACATAACAATGAAGATGCCATCTCCTTCACTTTTGCTCTCTCCCTTTCTTTTCCTCTTTCTCTCTTTTTTTTGAGGGGGGTGGGGGGAGATTTTGGTTTTGTTTTGGATTTCATGTTTTTTGTTAGGTTTTTTTTAGTATAGGTAATGATTTCCAAAGTATATGTCACATACTACAACCATGGTCAGAACTTGGTGTTATCTGCCAGGATGATTGTTGATCAAAACTGACGTTGATGACTCAGTTTGGCACTCAGGAATATTGTAACCAGAATTTTCACCTCCATGGCGTCAGAAAGCGGGGGGAGAACATCCATAAATTACCTTTTAATAAGGTCTCTATTTGGCAGTTTCCATTAAATAAAGCAAAAGCTTTCAGACGACTACCACCTGCCAAACAAATGTTGGTGTGCTTTGATAGTTGTGAATTCATCGTATGGTATTGTAAGGCATTGGATAATGTTTGTCTGTAGAGGAAACAGCCAGAAAAAAAAATTGAGGTTCCTACTGGAAAAAAACAATTTCACAAAAATGATGGAACACAACGTGATTCTGATACCAACAGGAAGATAAGCTGTGAAAATTACATAATTTTCTAATTTCTAGTCTGAGACATGACTGAAAAAAGTGTGACCCAGTGGGTTGCACTAAGCTCTCCATTTTATATAACATGTGAGAGAGAGATCTTTTTTAGAACTTACTTTTATTAAATATACGGAGGTATTATGTTTTAAAAAAAACCACTTTCATCTGCCACTGGTTATTTTTTTTCCAAAGAGTAACTTACAAGTTTTCAGTACAAATCCGTACCACACTGGATAATACTTCTAGGGGTTTTTCCTTTAATTCTTTTTTTTTTTTTTTTTTGGCACCTTAGAATGTCTTGGTAATACTGAGCTGTAAAAGTCTATTATTTTATATATTAGTGAGTTCCATGAATATCCTTTGTGTTACATAAAACTTTTTCAGTATGATAGCTTTTTTTGTTTATTTTTTTATCAAAATTTTCCCAAATGTGTTAGTGTATTTATATAGTGCTTTTGCCCTCGTATTGGCCTGATCCTGCCAACTCTGTCTTACTGCAAGAAATGGTCCCAGTGATACCAGCTGGGACCACTAACACTAGGATTTACAGGACCAGAGCCTGTAAACGGAGTAATGAATTGTCATCAGTACAAAAGCAGCTCTTTTGCTGTACTAATAAAATTTGTTCCTCTGAAACACAGTTTTTCAGACTATTTTTGGCTGGGAGCTATAGACTGCTAAATCAGAACAGAATAATACAATGTGTGAAATACTTGTTCTGGCGCAAGAAAGCATTAGTGTAATATTTCCAGTATATGACTCCAAGTAACATTTAATCTGGGTAGCTATCTAGTTAAACCATTTGTTAATCTGAGAGGTGTACAACATAAAAATAATGATTAGTGTTATTTTTTCATGTATTTGTTGCAAGAAGAGCCAGGCCAGTCTTGTCTTTTTATATTATTAAGTGAGCAGTGCATCATCAGAGTTGTAGTTTACTGCATATTATTTCAATTTTAGATCTTTTCATTGTTTATCTGCCTTGTGCTAAGGGAATCCTGCCTGTCAGTTTGATTGGTACTGAAAGTTTCCATAACTTGGAAAGCTAAAGGGAGGTAGAAATTTGTATTTGTCATTTTTCAGTCCTATTGTTTGGTCACTTGAAAGAAGAGATTTTATTTCCTCCACTTTACTCTTCATTAGAATTGTAGTTTTGAGTGTAGAAGATGGGAAATAGTTGCATAAGGAGGCTTGCAGATTCCTACACTGTAAAATTCTGTTAAAAGGACAATATCAAGATGATTTCTTAACAAAAGTTGATAGCAGCAGCCATTATTTTCCCTTTGTATTTTTGTGTAGCAAATTTGCAGATATGAATACAGGTACTTTTAAATTACCAGAGATCTAGAATAAAAACCTGTTGGAAAATAATTGGCTAATAATTCAACTTTTAAATGAGTTTTGCATTCTTCTATATCCAGGTCATAGTTTGCTCTACCATTAGCTCTCATAGAGCCTTAGCACAGAAGATGCAGAAGGAGAAAAAGAGTGAAGATAACTCGTGGGGTTTTTTGTGTTTTGACATTTTATTTTAATCTTTATTTTTCATCACTTCTTGCTGAACCTGATCCATCCTTTCAGCCCCCAAGAGTGCCTGGAACCTCAGTATTGGAAAAGCAATATAAATTCCAGAAAAAACAGTAGGACCTGGAAGGTTTTGTTTCTGCACTAATTGAAAGTAAATAAACATGAAACCATATTGTGAGATATACACCTATACATGTGGACAATCAAATCATAGAAAATGATACCATTTCTTAGAGTTGGGGATATAATGCACTGTACAATCTTTTTTTTCCTCTTTTGCCAAAGTGTGTTTTAGCATTGTACACTGCTTTAAAACAATACAATTTACAAGTGGCTTTATGTGTTGTGAATATTTTTGCCATAAAAAAACGCAGTGAGTGGATATCGAGTGGGAGGAAAAAGAAAAATCACCTTGTTTATAACAGTACACTTTAGCTTGCAAGTTGCTGTACTCAGTAATGCTGTATTTAAATTCTTAAATTGTTTTGTGTCATTAAAAAAATGATAACGAAAGAATACAGATAGAACAAAGAGCATTCAGAAGTTAAAAAACTTGAATGAAATGGGTTTTATAGAAAGCTTTGACAGTTCTTTTCAAATGCATTATTTATTTTTTGTGCCATGCATTTTTCTCACCAAATGACCTTACCTGTAATACAGTCTTGTTTGTCTCTGTTTACAACCATGTATTTATTGTAATGTACATAATGTAATGTTAATTGTAAATTATCAGTTCTTATTATAACATCATCCTTGTCAGGGTGGTGTTGCTGTATTTGGAAACTCTTGGTGAGAGAATGACTATTGTGTATACATATTCCTTGTACATTTCTTCTCCTGTAATATATTCAGTGTCACCATAGAGCTCGTTTATGGAAGATTCAAGAAAAGTATAAAATACATAAAGATATATCGATTAAAAAAGCTGCAGGTCTTTGGTCCCAGGGCTGTGCCTTAACTTTAAACAATATTTTCTTGTTTAGCTGCATTTGAAAGTAAGGTAGCCTTGGGGCTAGGGCTGGGCATTTCTACCATATTTTTAGTTGCTAACCGATGGGGGATATTCTTATGAGCTAATATGTGTAATACTACAATAAACTTTCATTCTTGACCCTGCTAGAAGTTCAAGCTTTTGCAGACTTCTGGTAATGTAATTGTATTGTCTCTGAATATCTTTTTACAGCCTGTAACTGGGGATTATTGCAGCCATTTTTTGTTCCTGAAAAAGATAAATAATTGATGCTGCATTTCAGTGCTGAAATGCACTGAAACAGCTTTGGAAAGCATCTCTAATAAACATTTGATTTTAATGCATATTGTGAAATGGAATGATCAGAATTAAGAGGGTGTAACTCATATACTTTTACAATTGTCTGTAATGTCTCTTCTTTAGTAGCACAAATGATCACTGTATAAGCGGAATCCATAGTAGGATATACTTCAGTCTTGGAAATGCTTTCCAATATTAGTGTTACAAGTAGCCAAAGTTTATTTTATATAGGTGTAGCTAAAGCTTTGTGCAGATGTGTGTAGCATAGTGCACTAGCTCTACAGAAGAGCAGCAAACTGTTAGATGTTTTAACAACACTACTATTAGGTTTGCAGGTTGGACTGAGCAACTCTTGCTGTTTGACTTGTCACATTGCTCCAGACAACTTAGAGCTGGTATCATTGAATTTGCCAGAGTGAGGTAAATACCTCTTCTCCATTCCAGTGATGCCCAGCCCTTGTAACTTGCGACTTATTCATGAAAGGAGAGTTTCTTTTCCAAGAAAAACCAGAATCTCCTTTTTGACACAAACTGTAGATTTTAGCAGCCCTGGCCCAAAGGAATTCGAATGCTTTTGTTTTATATGGTCTAAAAGGGACACTATAACAACAGAAATCCTGAACAATTTCTTGTTACTGTTTTAATTCGGTATTTTCTTTGGGGATGTCTTGAGAGTGGCAACTTGTGTGAACATTGCACATGGCTATTCTTTCACTGGTTTCTTAGCCTCTCTTACAGCCTATGGGTTAGTACTGTACATCAATACCTTCATATGAAATTTTATATGCAATGGAAATAAAAGCATGTGTTGATTCTGCCTAGTTACTGCATTTGATTTTTTTTTGGAAGCTAACTTTTTTACATGCATCCCATAGTTTTGACAGCTTAAGAGAAAACATATTTCCAGAATAATTTGATTACTGCATTTTGTCAGAATAGTGTTTTGCATAGATAATACAAAATAAATGTGAGAAAATCAGTAAAGTCCATCAAATATGGTATTTGTTGAGGAGACTAATCCGCAAAGGTGTGATATATAGTTATATTGGAAAGGCATATAGTCTTGGTCTTCAGGAAATTTTACCACTGGCTTCAAAGGCTTTAAATAAACTAGGTATCTAGAGATTATCTAGAGGACCAATATGCTGGGATACCACAAAGAAAACAAGACAAACAAAACCAAACCAAAAGAAAGAGTACCAGTTAAATATTGTCACAATCTCTGTTCCAAATGAATGATAAAAAGACATTTTAAAATAAAATTCATGGATTATAATGTTTTCTTGAGGAAGAAAGATGGTCTTAATGTGGGTCCAATTCTTGAACTGGTTTTCAGGTACCCTTTAGGTGCCGAGCTTTCAGGATCAGTGTGAGGCTTTGTGGCACTGTTTGCTTAACTGAAAATAGTTTCTGGCTGAATTTTTTAAAAAGTCTATGTTTTTTCTTTTCCTGAAGTCTCTTAGATTCTCTTTTGAGTTTAAGGGTTAGTTTGGAAGGAGAATTAGTTTGGAAGTCTTAGGACTCCTTTCTAATCACACTTTTGTGTCAGAAAAGGCTGATAAGTGCTGTGCGGGGAGGATGAAGGATGCTGCACTGGGTGGATAAATTAGAGGGTGTCTGTCACTCCTGTCAGGCTCCTTGCATGTTTCCAGCAGCCCTAATAAGAAAATGTCTTGCATACATCATGGCTATTATCACACGGAAGAAGGAGTCCCAAATTATTGTTGACACTACTAAAACATTTTCAGTAAGCAGGTCAGGTACCGCAGCCGTGCCTAAGCCTGAAGCTCGCAGCAGTAGCTCTCTTGTTTCCTTCCTGCATCCTCTGTCCCTGCTTTGTCAGTCTCTGCGATGGAAATAATGAATCAGAATAGAGAAATTTCAGAGCAAAACCAAAATGTATCCCCTGTTTCAATGCAGACAGCTGCTGCTGTAGCAGTTCAATGTACTTTTGAACAAATGACTCTTCTATTTCCTAATGAGACAAATAGTCTGAATAGCTGCAGCTTTGTTTGCTTAATCTTTCTGCTACATGGAAAATGAAAATCACAGTTACTAGCACACGTAGTGTTTACTGGAATGATCAGTCCAATTTCTTTCCAGCTGTGATTAATTTTGCTTAGGTTTTTCCAGGAAAAAAAAACCTCACAAAAGTTCAAAGATGTTATAAAAACCTTTAGTTAGTTCAATTTAGTTTAGTCTGAAGAATAAAGAAAATCTCTGGCTTCCTCCTGTCAAACTGGTTGAGAAATCTGCAAAAGGAATAAAAGGGAATACGAAGTCCAAATAGAAATCAGAGTGACAAATTGGGAGCGAAACCTGAACAGGGAGAAATACTCTCCAACTAAACTAATCTCATCAAAGACATCCCATAGCTGTAATATGGACATTAAGAGAACTAAGACTGAGTTTCATTTTTGTCACAGTTCCTTGGGTACAAAGCTGTATCTTTTTTGCCTTCTTGTAAAGAAAATATTTTGAGTTCCTTGAAGTTACTGAGGTGGTGGTAAAAACTATGTATGTACTCAAGAGGCACATTTAAAAATTTAAAAATTGTTCAATACAATGCAGAGTTAATCTCACCTTTAAAGACTAAAAATGTGGGATGACTGTCTCAGATACAAGCGCTTAGCATGGGAGACATCCGACCTGAGCTAGCAGCCCTTAGTGAAAGCAAGGGGGAGAAGACCTAGGACACCAGATAGCATTAACATCTAATACTGACCAGAAACCCATCAGTCATGGTACTTCCAGCCTTTACCCTGTCCTTCTCTAATATCCATTGAGTTCAGATGCCAACAACATCAGCATCTCTGATATGCAGCAGAGACCATTTTTTGTTTATCTGAAGAAGTCAGAAAAACAAAATACAGGCTGTGCAGCATGTAGTAGTCAAACTGTGTGTTGTAAGTGTGTAGGACTTGGCTTGCAGCAAACGCCTGTTAAGCCAACATTGCATGGGGCTGGGCAGAAACAGTCAAAATTGGCTTAAAATCCTCAGAATCTTCTGATAGTTGAGACTCCAGAAAACTAATAGCCAAATCTCTTAAGAACTTTAATTTGCAAAACCTTGACTGCAGCACTGAGCAAACTAAGAGCTGTGCAGAGCCCTCCACATTCAGTTGTTCATGGTTTACATTGTCTGTCCTGACCACAACCAGGCCGCCTCAAGCACAGTCTTGGTTAGAGTCTCCTACCAAGCCCTCTTGATACAAGGGATCATTTGAGAGCGGAGACTTTCAGCAGTGCCCTTTCACTGATGAAAAAAGGAACAGCTGATGTAGCACTGCCTTTTTGAATCCAGCTGGCTGTGCGCCCCTCTGGCACCCAGGTTTGTTACAGCATCCCATATAAAGCAGTTCTTGGATTTAGGCTTCTTGCCATGGCATGGAAAGAGAAGTGCTCTGTGGAGTAACAAAATTGTGTGTATGTTCTGAATGTACCACAAAGCCAAAGCTTGCAGCAAAGAAGAAGCCCTAGCCCTTTTTGAAACAATCTTGCTTTCTTTTTCATTTTCTCCCTCATTACATCCCATAAGCCAGGTGTAGTATGTCCATAATAACCTGTGAATAAAGAATATGGGACATATTTATCAGGTGAGAGACTATCAAGGAATCAGTCATACAGCCTGTGTACAATGATGCTGTGCTGATGGCAGCTGCAGAGTAATGTCCCTTACAAAGCTGTGCCTGTAAAAGGGCTAAAAAAAGGCTTGATGAGCAGTAAATGGGAGACTTACTTGAGCATGTTTAGTATTGTTAAGAATGTTATTGGCAGCTTAGTGTTCAAGCTTGATAGGGATGTGTGGAGACACATTTTGAAGGGACAAAAAGATGCAACAAAAAAATAATCAACCAACCTGGAATCTTGCAGTTTAACAATATGCCAGGATATATGACCTATTTAACTTACCCAAGAGAAGGCTGAAATAAGATTTGATCATGTGGGGACAGAAAAGTGATAGTCCCTTGGTCCATCTTTTTGTCTAGCTGGCAAAACCAGCCACCAGCAAAGGAGTCATGTCATGGGAAGCTGACGTGAGACAAACTCAGACTGCAGGAAGGACCGTCTGCAACATCTGATTTCATTTACTCTCTGTGCCTTCAGATACCTTGCCAGCGACCAGGACCTGGGAAAATACCACTGTTATTAGTGAGCAGTGTGCTGTGCGTGCTGGGAGCTGCACACATGGCTTAGTGCCACAGGTCCCACCTTAATGTACAATTCACTTTGGTTTAGCTTTGTCTGAAAATGGGCTGGTCCTTTGTACAGAAGAGAGGGTATGTGGAAATGGAGAGAGAAGGGCTCTTTGGAAGGGCTTTTTCTATTACACTAATTTTCAAACCATAATCCACCTCACACTTCTCAAGGACTCCTTCCCAGTGGGAGACAAACACTTGTCACAAGGCAACCACGTGTTTTCTGTGACTCGCCCGCTTATGAGGCCAGCTTTTTTTTGCTTTGGTGTTTCTTCTGAAGCCATAAGCTCCTGTCTGAGCCTATTCCTGCATGGGTAGATACACATGTGGGTTTCTTCTTCTCCAGCTGACTTTTTATTTTCATGAGACTATTAGAAATATGTGCCATTAAATGTGATAATATTTGGCTCATGAGACTGAAAGTTAAAGGACAGCCTTGTGGGCAGCTGGTGTTGCTGAGTGGGCTGTGCTTCATGGAGACAGGAGTCACAGGGACAATAATGCTCACAACTAGCTGCAACCCCTAGACTCCTGAGGAAAAAGCTGCTTTCCTGGAGGCAATGTGAAGTACTGTCCATCAAAGAAGCCTGATGGTTCCCAGTGCATCCGAGTCTTGAATGAGTAGTAGATGCCCTCTTGAGGGGCTGTCATCCCCCAGCACCAGGCAGCTGCAGGAAGTGGCAAGGAGTGAGGAGAGACAGTGGGCACTGCATGCTGTCCTCTGATACACTTCCATTCGATCAACCAAATTAGTTCTACATTTAGAAGGAGCATACTTAGGATATAGCAGGTGTCAGCTGGGTTTTTCTTTATGTTTTTTGCTACTGGGTTTTTCAGGAAAAGGGTGTCTCTGTAACATCTCCAGCTTTGCTGAAGGTTACTCATATAAGGCACCCTCAGGTGTGACTAGCTACTGAGATCTGTGCTGATTTTGGCCGGTATAAAGTTGATTTTCTTTACAGTGTAGGGCTGTTGTTTGGATTTATGCTGAACACAGGGCTGATAATGTGGAGATGTTTTGTTATTGCTGAGCAGAGCTCACACAGAGCCAAGGCCTTTTCTGTCTCTTGCACTGCCACACTGGTGAGGGGACTGGGGATGCATGGGAGGGTGGGAGGAGACATAGCCAGGACAGGTGACCCCAACTGACCAAAGGGATACTGCAGACTATGTGACATCAATGCTCAGTATAAAGTGGGGGAAGAAGGAGGAAGGGGGGGATGCTTGGAGTGATGGTGTTTAAATCACCATTATGTGTGATGAGGCTGGGCTTTCCTGGAGATGACTGAACATCTGCTTGCCTGTGGGAAGCAGTGAATTCATTCCTTGTTTTGCTTTGCTTGCATGCACAGCTTTTGCTTTCACTATTAAACTGTCAGTACCTAAGCCCATGAATTCTCCAGCTTTTACACTTCTGATTCCCTCCCAGTCCCACTTGTGGGGGAGCAGCTGTGTAGAGCTTGGTCGATGGCTGGGGTTAAACCAAGACAAGATCTCACTGAAACCTATCAAAACTGATATTCCTGGGGTTGCCTTGGAGTATGAAACCCAGGGAAACACTCAAGTGAGGAGGGAGAAGTAGGAAATGTTTTAAGGAAATGCACAGAAAAAAAGGAAAAAAATTGAAAAGAGATTATTGCAATCTGGCCCCAGGTTTTGACATTTGTTAGCAGAGATACAACCTCCAAATGTGTCCTCTGCAGTGCCCCTAAGCAGGCACCTGGGCCCTCACACTGAGAAGCAGTGGAGGGGCTGGTGAACTGAAGGCAGAGAGAGAGAAATACAAGGAAAGCAAGAAAAAAGCCCTCATTGAAGGAGCGGCTCAACCACAGCCACTGCTATTCTGGGGAAGATTGAGAAGCTGCAAGTCACACCCTAAAGCCCCCACTGTGATCTGTGGCTGTTTCACACCAGTGTTCCAGACTGCACTGTTGCTCCTCACCCATGCAGTGGTGCAGCCAGAGTCACTGCCCACTGCTCAGCACAGCATATCGGCTGCCGTGTCAGCTGCTCTGCAGTCTTTGGAAGGGTCCCTGAACACTGCCAGTGCCCTGAGGCTGAAATGCACCCCCAAAAGTCTCACAGGTGCTGTCAAGAGCAGCCACCCCAGAGAGAAACCTGCTGGCTCCCGTGGTTTGCCATGGAGTATCTCTGCTCCCTCGCTTGGGGCCAGCCAGCAGTAGCTAGAGCACTCTGTGAATTTAAAATGCCTTTAAATTCTGTTTCCCCAAATGGGTTTGGAGTGCTACACTGTTTGGAGCCTCTGATCTGCAGCACTCAACAGCATGGCAAGGTCAGGGCGGATGTGATCCACAGATATTGTCCCCAGCAGGAGCACAGGACACAGCTCCCCAGCTCCTGCTGGGGCACTATCTGCGGATCACAGGACACAGGCTGTGTCCTATCACTCTCCTCCACAGTCAGTAATTAGTAATAATGAACACCATTAGTATTCAATTTATTCATTAGGCTATCCAAACTGAAAAAGCCTTCAGCAGCATGATTTCTGACTGAACTAGTTATGGTTTAGTTCCTTTTCCCTGCAGGTAAGTATAGCAACTCTCAAGTTCATGCTTTATTAGAAATATTTGATAACATTGTCCATTTTTTCCTCACCAGAATTACCTTCATAAATATTAATACCTTCTGATGCTTCTCCCTGGCCTGCTGCTGTCCAGAGAGACTAGTGGGGACTCCCTTTTAAAATATGTTGTTGCAGAACCATCCAACCTTTGTGTCTGAGCAAGGTGGCATCAAGCTTCAGACCCTCTGGTCTGCTGGGTTTTCTGGTTCCAGGGCTCTACCAGCCAGGAAGAGAAACCCAGCACTGTTTCCTTGTGGGATGGCTGTAGCAGCAGTCCAGGAGCTCCTCTGCTCCAGACTGGCTTGCACAAGGTGCCAGGTGGGAGAAACTGTGGGTAGTGGTGCAGGATGTTTCTCTGGCAGGTTTGATGTGGTGCAGAATCATCAGGGCTTTGTGCTTGGAGAGTGGTGAAAATCTCAACCAAGTTCACTGTTTTGTGGGGATGGGTGTGGGGAGCGTGGCGTGGCAGCCAGAGTCCTGTTTCGGGAAGCCTGTACTGTTGTTTACCCACAGCCAACCTAAAAAGCTTGGATGTTCTTATTTTAGATAAATTTGAAGGATTTAAATAAATTTGAATGATTTTTTTAATGTGTTTCTGCAGATTCCTACAGCTCTCCTTATAATTACAGCCCTCCCTGGCATCACTATAACTGTGTTTATTTTCCTGGGGACCAGACATTAGAATTTGGCTCCTTTTAGCAAAAGGTATCCTTATGGTGATACCCAAACTTTCCTCTGCTGCACAGGATTCAGGGAGAATGGAGATGAAATCCCAGTTCCTCCCCTTCCCCTTTCAGTAGCTTTCACCAGCAGTGCATTCCCACTGCTTTCTGGGGACAGGTGACGCTCCTGCAGGGACCCTCAGTGCAGGGGTGCTGCCAGCTGTGCCAAAACCCTGCAGAGGAGCAGCTCGGCCAGGCACTGGCTGATGTGATGGGATTTTTGTGCTCATAGTGGAAGGAAAACACTGCTTTGGGAACATACTAATCTCTACACATTCATTTCAGTACAGAACAGCATGTTATTGTGAAAAATACATCAGAAAACCCTTTGAAGTAGACTTCCTATCCAAAGCCCCATGTTGCATTTCCTGGTATCGCTATTGGACTGTTTTGTATGTGACTTGATGGTGTCATATAGAGACCACTCTGCCCTGATAAATTGAAATCTCCTCTAGCAGGATAGAGCTTTGCACTTGATTTAGAAAGAAAAAGGGAGGGAAAGGGGATTTAATTTTGGGCCACTGGAAATCCAACAAATCTGAAAGCATTAGCAAGAACAGGTATGAATCATTCCTTTCTTCTTTGTGCTACTTCAGATGAACTGCTCTTATGTTCAGCTTCATTAATAATTAATACAGTGGGGGAGCAGGTCTTGGCCACATTACCTTCTGTCACAGCCAAAGGGCATGTCTGCAGATCCACACAGCTGCTCTTGCATCGAGGCTCTGGGAAGGATGGCTCCGTGGCTGAGGGAAGTGAGCAGAAATTTGTGCTTCTTCCTGTGGGTAACAGTGGCGGGTGACAAAAGGTGAAGGCACCGTACGAGGTGAGGTGAAGGTGACATGAATGCTCTCCATGAGCAGAAAACAAACACACAGCAGAGAACATAACCTTGACATCTGCAGCACGGCTTGCATGGCAGCACCACCGTTAGAGGAGAGGGAACGGTGAGGCTTCTGAGAGTCTCTTAAATAACAGCTAAAAATGCCTGAGTTTGTTCATGAGAGAAGTTGCAGCAAGGTAAGGACTGCCCAGGCCTTGGTGCCCTGCAGCCCAATGCACCTGCTCTGCAAAGGTGCTGCCTCTGCTGCCTGCCTGGTCCCAAGCTCCCACCCGGGCATCTCTCAGGGACAGGGATGCAGGGAAATGCAGGGGGGCATAATCCTGGCTGAGGAATTGTGTAATCATGAGTATCCGAGCACAGAGAGAAATGGTGCTGGGAACGCCTTTAGGGTAGTGGTAAAGCTGCATGTCCAGCAAGTGTTGGGAGACAGGAGCCACAGCTTACTTACAAGGTGAGGGAGAAACCTTCTGCTGTCACACTTCCAGGACAAGGAGGGAAAAAGGCCTTGGAGGAATATCTGCAGGATAGTTTGTGTGGAGTAAGTCAGGCCCTGGAAAACAGTGATGAAAATGGGCATGGCAGATTAAGATCCTCTTTTAGTTCCTCTACATCTTATTTAATCATCTCTTTTCACCAAGTAGCAACTTCCTCCGAAACAGAGGGACATTAATGTCTGATTCCTTTGAGCAATTCTCCACGTTAAGATGGTGGGTTGTTTCTTGATGGTGGTTGGTTGGTTGACATGAATTAGTAAGCTTCACTTTAGTTCAGCAGAGCTGGTTGTGCATGTCCTCAAGTTAGAGCTTCCACAAAGCTTTCACAATACAGAAATCACTACTACTTAAGTGAGCCTTTGAAACTAGTTGCTTAGGGAAGATAATTATGTTTCTAACTTATGCTAGGTGTGAAAAAGCATATATATGTATAGCACACAGTTATATATAGACATATACAGATATATATATATGCATATATATAAACTTGTTGAAAAGAGGAAATTCTGTGTGAATGTATGGATGAATATGCTTTTCAGAGCAGTTGTGCTCTGCAGAAAACAGGAGCTTTCCACAGCCAATTAGTGGGTCTGCCCTAGAGCAGCTCCAGCAGTTAGCAGGAGTGAGCATCTGGTCAGACTGCCTGTAAGAAAGGCCATCCCTTGCAAAAATACCATCAGGAGGAAGGGACATGTGAATGTTTATTGACAGCTGCAATGCAAGACCTGCAGGCTCTGACTGACCTCACCTTTGCCAGGCACAGAGGCTGCAGCAGGGAGCTGAGCACTGCTGTGGCTGCTGCCACTGATCCAGCTCAGCTGGAGGGGGCAGAGGGCTGGCAGATGAACACAGTCCTGAGCCACCTCCCCCTTGCTCTGGACAAAAGCAGCAAAGTGCACATGCCTTAGAAGCAGGATTTCAGACAGTGTGGTAGCTAGGCAGAGGTGGTAACAAAGACACACACACACACAGAGGCATGTTCAGGCTGAGAGCTCCCTGTGTTATGTTTGAGGAACACAGCTCAGATGTTCTTTAAGATGGCTCACAGTAACAGAACCATGGGGAAATTGTGCAACAGAGCTACCTCTGCCTGCATTTTAAAAGTGTGTCATAAACTCCACATTGAGGTAGTCTGGAAAGTCTCAAGGATCAAACAGGTAATGACATTTCAATGATTAAAATAGACTAAATCTGACACTCAGTTAGAGAAATAGAGTAAGTTCACAGGCCTGTTGGCTCAGGATTCACCCTAGCTGCAGAAAAAGTGAGCTGGTCAGGGAGTCACAGGGGCTGACAGTGCAGGCTAGGGTGGGTGGTAAAATACTGTCTTCTCTTTTATTGATGTCCTTTCTTCCCTTTTTTTTCCCTTCTCTTTTCTCTTTTCTTTTCTTTTCTTTTCATCTAAATGAAGAGAGAGAGCAGAACTGGCTCTTTGGTGAAAACAGAACAAAATTGTTGAACTCTGTCACAGTTGTTCTGTGGTTCTTGTTCATGACAAATTTATTGGCAGTAAGATTTGATAAGGCCCTCTTAAAAACTATTGAATGAGTCAAAACATGAAACTTTGTTCATCTGCAGTGATCAGTAAGTTTCTTGGATATCAGTGGGGATCCCACACAAGCCTGGAACTTGGAACAGCAACTGTGGTAAAGAGATGGGCACCCCTGTCCTACCCCTCTCCAGGGACTTACTACCAGCATTGCTGCCCAAAGCCATGTTTACCCCAACCCACTTTGGCCCAAATAATGCACATTAGCTGGGGCACTTTCAATAACAGTTTTTATTTTTTTTTTGTCCTGCCAATCCTATGCCATGAGCAGCGGGCAAAGGGCTGCCACTGTGGTTGTGTTAGCAGCATGTTCATCTTCCTAGGGTATGCTCTCCCATTCCCAAACCTGTTATCTCTTTTTCCAGTCATGCACTGAAAAAGGGATTAAAAATCTCCTTGTCTTCCAGTAGCTAGGCTGAAACAAAATCCATTCTCCAAAGTGACACTCAGCCTCCAGGAGGGGGGCAGAAGCTGGAAGAGGTTGCAGAGTCAAAGGAGGGGCTACAGCCTCAGCCTGACCTCCCTCCAAATCCACTTTTTTCGCAGCCACTTGTCAACAGTATTTTAAGTGCAGTTCATCATATTCACCACATTTCATTATCACTTTTCGCATCTTTCCTCTCAGTAACTCTTCTCACTCTCACACTTTTGCTGAAGGCATGGGCCCTTTCCATTTAGGCTGGAGCATTCAATCACTGTTGTTTTTCCCTGGTCCCACAAGGTTTCTTTCTTTGTACTTTGTATGTCATCATCTCAATACTCTCACACTTTCAGCTTCCTTGGTTAAGCACTATGAAGGTTGTCAATCTGCTCTCTTTATTATTGCTGGCATGGGACAGCTCACCTCTACCATGTGATGTTGTTTGGAATGGATACTGATGAAAATCCATGAGTGACACTGGTAAAAAGGTACGTAACAGATAAACATCCTTCTCCTGTCTCTGAGTTTCCTGGAAACAACCTCCTCAGATGTTCCTTCCTGGTAAACATCATTCAACAACAGGTATTTTCAACCACAAAGTGTATCTTTGATGCTGCATTACAAATAAGCCCTTGCAGCATTTATGCAAAAGGGTTTTGGCCCCATTCTCTCATCAGAGCATAAGCTGTCTCACTCCAGATAGCAAGAAGTGCTTGGTTCCTTCTGATGACTCTGGATGAGGGACACTCAGAGCGTGTGGGACCTCTGACCTGCCTCCCTGTAGCCTCAGGGAAGGTCCTTCTCCCAGAGCGCAGTCACCCACAGGGAACATTGCCCGTGACTCAGCCACTGCCGCACAAAGCCCAGCATCACCGATGACACTGACACTGAAGGTGGAAGACATGGAAATGTGCACTGAAGCAACTAATGCTTGGTGCCTGCTCCCCTCCTGTGTCTCTGCACAGGAAAGGCGTCTTCCCAAACAGTGGAGATGGCGCTCATCGGAGAGGGTAGCAGCCAGCCCAGTGTAAATGGCCTGCTGTCATCACACACTCCCTCCTCCCAGGGAGGCGAAGCTGCATTCACATGGGCACTATCCACACTTTGTGCAGGATGCAGTGGGAAGGGTCACTGTGCACACACACAGGCTCTCTGCCACTCCATGAGCAGCAGCTCTGAACAACAGAGACATCTTGCACTGAAGCACCCAGCAGACTTTTCTGCTTGGAGAATTGTTACAAAATTCAACAAAAAGACAACAAAAAGAAGGTAAAAACCTGAGCTTGGCAGATGTCAGCACAGTAGAAAAGGTAAGCAAACTCAAGTGCCCAGGTAGAACTGTGGGATGGATCAAGGAAGCCCAGCAGTGTAAAAAATTTGAAAGGCTGGTTCTCAGTGCCTGATGATCCAATTGGAAAGGGATGAAAACAGGCCTCAAGCCCATATTTTGAGCTGCATCTGGGGACAGAACATCTTCTGCCTGCAATGAAGCTATTTGCATTTGTCTAGAAGAGATAGGACAGAAGTTTACTACTAACTGCAAGGATACCTCTTAAATCTAATGTATGATTTGGACCATGCTTTGGTTGGATGGACCAAGAAGACCTGTTGAAGACCTGTTTGATTCTACCTCTTCTCACACTGCATTTGGAGAGCTAGCCACAACCTGTGTGGCCCCTGAGGGGAGAAAAAAAGAAGTGTTGATGCCCACATAATGCCTCATTGTGGGCTGTCTAGGTGGGAGGGTGAGCCCAGGGCACCCCAGAACCAGGTCTGCAAGAGGGGACTAAGGTGGGTGGTTTGCTCTCCTTCTGGAGAGAAGGTGGTGTCTGCAGGCTGCCCATCCAGCCTCACCCCCTAGCCTGGCAATGGGGTCCATTGGCTGGGTCTGTGCAAATAATTTCATGTGGCACCAAGATAAAATGTAGATGGGGCCACTGAATAACTTCAGAGAGCTCTTCACAGGAATGTTTCAGGCAGAGAACAGCATCTGAGGGCGGTGGCTGGCCTGGGCACAGGGCATTAAGCCCTGGCAAGAGCCACTGTCTCTGTTCCGAGGACAGGGATCCTACAATGCAATAAAAAAGGAAAAAGAATGAAAAGCACTGCTGTGCAAGCTGGCTTCCTCTGGGTCCTGGAGAAAGCCCAGTGCTTTTCCCTATCCCATAGAGGGATCTCCCAACCAAAGGAGTTTCCTCTGCAGCCTGGGTATTACCTCAAACATGAGGAAACACGTGGTAGTAGCCACATTGTGTCTGAGTGCCTTAGTCCTAGTCCTGGTCTTCTTCCCAGTATTTAATTAGAGACTATTGAAAATAGCATGCTGTTCTCTGCTGCTGAAATGGACAGGCAGCTGCTGAGCAGGCAGAGATCACTGCACCAGGTCCCCAGGACACTCATAACTCACTCACACCTGATACAGAGCAAGGCACTCCTTGGGGAATCCCATCTGTTCCTGAAAAGATTCTGTCTGCCACACTGGAGAAGAAAGCAGAAAAGATGGAGAGCCAGGGAGAGAGAAGATATTCCATTTTTCTTCAGGGATGTAGAAAAGCAGTGACTGCAGGGCAGCTCTTCCCGCAGTCTCTGACAGCTATCACCATAATACTTCTCTTTTCTCTCCTAGATCAGAGTCCGCACATTAGGATGGGAATTGTGCAGCATGAACAAGCTCTTTGAGGGTATATGTGTGCAGTGAGCCACAGCTGTGGCAGCATGGGTATTCCTCCTGGGACAATGCACACTGTGCCCTTCTGTGTCCTGGGGGCAGCCATTCAGAGCTGCAAGTAGGACACATGCCTTAGGGCCCTGCCATTTCAGGGAGCTGCACCATGTGGAGACTCTGCTCTGACAGCCAAACCTAGGTGGATTCAGCCTTGACAAATCCCCCATCTCACTTGCATGACACATAAAATCCAGTGAGCGAATATGCTACCTGAACCAGGGATGCACAAAAGCAGTCACCTGCTATTCCTGACTTTGATGAATCCCCTGATACGCTGGTGACATGTTAATGCCAAACCATTTGAAGCAATGACTGATACCTCCCATCCTCTCTTCTCATCTCTGACTTTTGAACAGGTATAAGCAGCCTGCCAAAAAACCAAAAGTTGAAACAAAGCTAATGATCTCATGTGTTTTTTTATAGGTAGGAAAAACAAGGTAGTGTTGTTTTCTGTTTCTTATTGTGACATCTGATGATTATGGAAATCTGTATAGCGGCAGCAGTGGCAGGGCAAGACAAACATAGGTAACCTCATTTGCCTGCAGCAGGTCATGCACAGCTCTCAGGTGAGTGTGTGTGATGCCCAACAAAGCAGTGGGAGCCATACCAGCTTGTTGCTGGCAAAATTACAGCACCCCCTTTCCTCATTTTTCTGCGGCATAGGGTCATCAGTCTGACCATGGCAGAGTTTTGCCTTGTTCCTGTCCAGGCCACTTGGTGCTGGCCAGACTCATCTTCCTTGTGCTGTGGGGAAAAGCTTATTCCCAAAGTCCCTCTTGGTTGACATCCATTTTTTTGCAAACCTTTTTTCCGCAAAAGTCTCAGACTTCACTTCCCACAGCAGTATTGCTTCTTGACCCAGGCTTTTAATTCAGCCACACAGAAGGTACCCTGATATGAAAGCAAAAATTGTGCCAGAGGATGTATTTTACAGCTTACTATTCGAGCACTTGGAAGTTTTGGGCAGATGGAGACTATGCAAAGGGATGAGGCTTAGAAATAGCCTTAAGCTCCTGCTTCCTTCATGACTTGATGCTTTGAACAAGCATAAGCAAGCAGATATTTTGGCTTGATGTGTCCATTTTTCTGGATACCCTGCAAAAGCTTGAGGTCTCTAGCTTGGCCAGGATCCTGTGCTCCACCCAGCAATTTAGGATGTTTGTAAAAGAACAGAGAGATTAAGCTGACATCTTTGCCACGTTCAAGAGGAGGCCATGGTTAGGGATGAATCTGTGCTGTGACCTGGCAGGACCGCCATGTGTGCAGTGGCTTCTCTTTCTTCAGAAATGGGTGTGATTCCTTCCAAGAATCAGTACAAACTAGTAAGCTGTTCAAAACACCGCTTGAAAGTGAGACGTAAGCAGAGCACTGTTCTTCCTGTACCTCCTACGCAGGTGTGAATTGCATCTAGCTCTCCTATAACTAGAATCATAAATGCACGTTGGAAATTTAGGCTCCTAATGAGAACAACAGGAACCAGAGAGTGCGTGCTATAATTTTAGCTCATTGCCTTTATTGAATCACCTCCAACGCAACCAGCATCACATGTTGCATTAAGGAATGGCAGTGCCACCCAGTCATAACATAATTCAGTCAAGTGGAAGTAAAAATCTTGCTATGTAGACATGATGGGGCGTGTGCTCTTACATGCCTAAAGGATGTTTTTTTCTTCTACCTGGAGCTATGCAGGCTTAGAAACATGGGGAGTTTTAAATGCCTGCCATATAACTGATTTAAGCTTGCTTTCAGGAAGCTGACATCAGTAAATTAATTTATGAAAGAAATTATTTTCTCCAAGGACTGAAAATGTGTATTCTAATGTGAGAACAAGATGAAAGCCAAAAATATGCACATTTGTGAGCATGAGAGATTTTTTCTTCTTCACTTTTTTTTCCCTCTGTTGATATCTCCAGCTTTTAGCAGCTCCTGCAGTAGGAAAACATGTGAGGTTTTCCAGCCTGGCAGTCAGCAATGGGAAGCTGGGCACGTTGCCTTGAGATGTGACTCGTGCTTCCAGAGGTACTGGTCGAAGTTGTCATGCTGAGGAATATAAAATAGCCCTGACCTTGTTCAGATGTGCTCGCTGTGATAAAAAAGCCAGGCTGCACTGCTCCAGGAACTTGCAGCATTTTCATACTTGAGAATGATAGTGTCAGAGAAAATTATTCAGTGTTTTAAGAGTTTGTTTCATGTGTTTCAAGCTGTGCTTTTTTAATAGCATAGCTGAATAGCAAGTGACTCATAAATGCCTGTTTTAAAGAAGGTCTCTGGTTAGCATGTCACATACGAACCAGGAAACCTGTGAATCCTCTGGTGAAAGCCAGTGACATGATCTGGCGGGGAAGGAACTGTCAGCCCTGGGGATGGAAGCACTGTAGATACTGAAAGTGGAGGCAGAAACTCTCTGCAGGTTTGGTGTCATTAAGCTAAGAAGAGCTAAAATCCCCAGCTCACCCCTCATTTACTTACTTATAGTTACTCAAAGCGGTTTGACTAAAAAAAGAAAATCTTCCAGTATTGTATTCAACTAGCTGGATACTTTTCTTTTAAGCTCTTATTCCATACTGCTTTATCTTCCTCTTGGAGAAACTGCCTCTTCTAAAGAGATTTCTTTCTCTGCAGGGCAATTTTTGTCAGAGCTGGACTGACAGGCTTCCCAGCTGCATTATGATTCATTCTTTTACTAATAATCATCCTCAAAAGTGAAATTCGCTTATATGCAGGGGCTCTGTCTGGGCTGGTAAGACAGGAAAGCCCCTGGGTGTCTGAGCAAGGGTACAAGGATGCTACTGAGGACTAGAAGTCCCACCTCGTGTCTCTACATTAGATTGTTTAGGTTTCCATGCTGAGTGAGGAATCAGTCAGTGCAGCTGTCACAGTGCTGCTTAGCAGCGCATTAGAGCAGGGTTTATTTTTATGGCCAACACCCTCCCTAAATCTGACAGAGCATTTCTGTGTGAGAAGGAGAGGGATCTCGGAGGACCTTAAAGTGAGTAACAGCACAGTGACAGTGTGGGTTCCTAGAAAGCCCTGTTGGAGTGCAAGAGGGACACAGCAAAGCAAATGTAGGTAATGCTTTGCTGTGAATGGTCTTGGGGAAAGCAGTGGCAGGTACCTGATCCTATGCTCTGTGACAGAGGAGAGCTGAGACAGCAAACAGGCCTTTGAGAAGTAACACCAATGTGGTTGCTTCTTGTTGACCAGAGACATAATATGAGACCACCAATAGCTTCACCTTCTTCTGAATTTATCATACATGGACACCTGTCTGGAAAGCTGCAGACCTGATACCAAGGTCTTGGTCAAGGCAAGAGTAGCTGAAGACTGAATAGGTACAGGAGTATGAAGTACACAAACTATTTCTTGCAGTGATTCCTTACTATTACTGAGGTCCTTCTCCTTTAAACCAAGCTAAAATAAACCTGATTACATCAGGCCCACCTGCAATTCTCTCTCTCTCTGTGTCCCTCTTTGGTTCAGCGCAGACTTTGGCAGTGCTTCCTCAGACCTCAGCTTTTGATCTTTTTTCTCTCTACAGTACACACCTGGTTTCCTCAATCGTAAACAAATATGTACCTGAATCACACCCACAGCTCTCAATGCGTATAAAGAGCAGAGCGAGCATGTGAATGAATAAGGATTTTGTGCTTAGCCATTGCATTACTGCCATGTCCTAAAGCAAGTAATACACCTACTGGCCTGCCCAAGCTGGACTTCATTCTACATGCAGCAGCACTATAATGCCCTTTTTGAAAATAAAACACTGTGAACTGGTAACATTGAATTGGTAATTTTGAAATTTTATTGAGAAATTAATGTTTAACATTGTTTAAAAGGTGAGTCAGACTTCACACATTTACTGTGCACTCTTGTGTGTGCTGTGCTGTGTTAATTGCTGTTGCTTTTGAGCACCTCTATTTATACATGCTGCTGCTTTTCTCTTCTTTTTGTGTAAATTCTGACCTTTTGTCAGGAGCAAGGTAACCTTTGTTAGCACATTGTAACACTACACTTTAATTTCCATTGCTCTGCTTTTCCAAAACGATTTAAAAAACAAAAAAAAAAAACCTAACTGAACAAAGAAATCATGTAGCAATGTAAAAACTTGGGAATTGCTTGGCATTCAACAAACAGCTAATTAAATTGCATTAAATTCTATTCTTAGATTATATTACAAATTGTTTGTTCTGGAGATTTCTGTTTCCACCATCGCCCTATGAAAAGTGTTTGATGAGCCAGAGGAGGACAGCATAACAAAAGCTGACTCTTTTGGAAGGCTCTTCTGCATTGCTGAAAGGTGAAAATGTGACACATTGTGAACTTGCTCCTGTGAGATAGACATCACAGTAACTTGACAAGGAAAACAGCCATTTTCACTGTAGAGTTCGTCTTGTTTTAAACCTGAAAACAGTGACATTTTTTGATAAGCACTAAGTGGCTATACTGCAGGTAAAACTTTAATCTCCAAAAGCCTAAAATACAAAATAAAAAAGTCTTCAGCCTAGGTAATGAAGAATTAAAGAGACTGTAGAATATTTATAAGATTGCAAGCAGTTACATCAAATTATTTTTATTTGGAGAGTCATAGCCTTATTTTCACTAGACAAACATAACTTGAAATTCTGTCTGCTGGAAGTGGTGTGGTGTGTGCGGGGGTGGGGGGTGGGAATCTGCTTGCGCATCAAGAACTAGAAGGATCCGGTGCAGGAATACTCATTGTCTCTTCTATCCATTGAAATATTAATGGCCAGGCTGGAAGGGGTTTTAAGCACCCTGGTCCAGTGGAAGCTGCCCCTGCCCATGAGGGAGAAGAGTGGAAACTAGATGATCTTTGACATCCCTTCCAACTCAAACCATTCCATGATTCTACAATTCTATGATCCCCATGGAGTGTTGGTTTTCCTTGGCCCAGTTTTTG
>VZRL01006433.1:587224-635558 GCA_013397895.1 Origma solitaria | reverse complement strand
CAGCAGGGGAAGGACTCCTCTCCCTGAGCAGCAGAAGATCTCGGTGATGAACTGACCAAAACCCCCCACTCCCTGCCCCCCTGAACTGTCGGTGGAAAGGAGGGAGGGGTTGGGGGAAGAAAGGGTGTCTTAGGGGCTTATTTTGCTTCTCATTATCCTCCTCTGACTCTGTTAGTAATAAATTCACTTTGTAACTCTAAGCTGAGTCTGTTTTGCCCTTGGAGTGTTTTCTCGCAGTCCTTATCTCAACTCATGACCCCTTCGTTGAATTTTTCCTCTCTCCAGCTGTGGCAGGGGAGAGTGAGTGTGTGGCTGTCATGGGTGCCTGGCATTTGGGCAGAGCCCAAACTATGACAAAAGGTCAAGACATTTCTTTTTTCCTCCATATGTCAGTGTGTGATTTAGTGTTAGGAGAATTTGGGAGAGCTAACAGTAAAACCTGTGAGTCCAGGGAAGAGATTTCCACTGAAATTACAAGAAATGTCTCTCATGCTGTAAGGCTCCTCCTCTCCATTCAGGATTTTGCTGGGAGGGACTGCTGACTGAAGACTTTCTATGACTGTATCAGTGTCCTCTGACCATCAACAAAGTCATTCCTGCAAAAGCAGATCATGCTCCCATAGCAGATGTGGTTACCAACTGCAGGAGATTTTCATGGCTACCCAATTTCTCAGTGTCATTGGAGAACATTGCAGAATTCTGTGCAGTCACTACTTGGTCTCTACATTTCTGGATCTGGACCAAGGCAGTCTTCACCCATCATTAGTGCAGGCAGCAGGGGAGCACCTGACCCCATGAGGGCACTGGTGCTGGTCTGGGGCTGGTCTGTTGTGGGGACTGACAGTCAGACACAAATCATTAGCCTACCAAGGCCCCTCATCAGATACAGGAACATGGATGTGAATGACTGCAGGTCACACAATGTTCAACCCCGGCCATCCTGCCCTGCCTGTCCTGCTAAGCCCAGCTTCCCCTTGGGAAGGACCAGGAAATCATGTTCTCTTGCTCAGAAAGAAGCAACTGCAGAGGTGCCTGGCAGGAAAGATAAGATGCTTCCATGATCTGAAATTGCATCCATGTTCTTTATTCCAGCTTTTCTTACTGTTTTCACTTTCCCCTCAGTATCTGTAAACTTTCAAAATCTGTTCTCTACCTGATACTTCCTAACTCTTATATGCCATTTCCTCCACCTAACCACTTCATAATTGGCTTTATTCCCTGACAGATGTCTCAGTAACGTTTGCAAGAAGTTTGCAAGGTGTGACACTTGCAAGCACCTGTCCCTGTCTGACACTCGGGGCCATCTCTGCTCTGCTGTGGGATCTCCCCAGTCAGTCTTGGTTTAAACTGAGAAATTGAGAGAGGGTGGAAACTACAGGAGATCCAAGAACCAGGGTCATATAGGGAGCAGGGATGACTTCTCCCAGGCTGCTCTTGGCCTGCTAGGAAAGCACGACTTTTATAACACAGCTCCCACTCCCAGAGACACCATTCAGAGACAAAGCCTTGGCCAGTAGAGCAAGCAACTGATGGCCAAGGAAAAGCAGTGGCATAAGAGAATGAACATGATGAATCCCTTGGCAGGTCACAGCAGCCCTCCACATGAAAAGCCACTGCAGAGTGAACTCATGCCTCAAGTGAGTTGCTCTGTCTCCATTTCTGGGTTTTTATTTTCCTGGTTTTAATGCTTCATGCTCTTGTGAGCAATGATCACTGCCATTGCTATATAAATTAGAGCTGAACTATTTCTCCTAATTGCTTTCTTCAGGCATATTAAGGCAGCATACTGTGATCTGAGAACACAGACCCAGCACACCAGAGGGGTCTGAGGACTGTAGGCTGGGCCAGGATGTCTCCCTTGGGGAAAAAAGGGATTATAGAATGAGTTGCATCTTTAAATGAGAAGTGATGGGGAAGACTGGGAGGTATAAGCCCATAGCTTTAGTAAGTTTTACATGGAACATAAATCCTGCCCTCCCTCCCCACTCCATGAGGAAATTTTTGGGTAGCATTATCAGCAGTGCCCTTTCCCTTGGCCATCCTTCTTGCCCACTTAGTCACAAAGGGCAAGAGCACAAGTTCCTCCCCTAAAACACGCAGAAATCAGGCTAGCATCCTTTCCACAGGCTATGACTCTGGAAGGCAGCTCTGGGATTCATGCCTTGCATGTGGTTCTGTTGAGAAATATTTTTGCATTTTATGCAAGAGAAGTTAAGAATGCACAGCACCAAGCACCATGTGAAGGGAGTCTTTGTGTTCTCAGCACCTTTCCTGCTTACACCATGATACTGTGGCTGGGAAACCTGCATGGCTCCCTAGTGAGGGCAGGAGAATTGTGCATGACCTGTCTGAACTGAGTATCATCTCACCCTCCCTTCTGGCTGGATGGGGGTGGATGAGTAGATTGTGATATTTTAGGTGTGGGGGATGAGAGCAGAGAAGCAGTCATTTCTCCCATACAGGAATGGGGCAGGAGCCCCTGGTATTTTAGGAGGTGGTCAACTGAGAATTTACAGCCAGTTCTGCCTGCTCTCAAAGCTATAAACCTCTGTTTAATGTAAATGCCTGCCTAGGGCCTCCAAACCTGGTGGCCCACATATTTGGGGTTGATAGAAGAATGAGGAGACCTGAGATGTCCACAGTATGTCTCGATGAAGAGTAGGGCCTGTCCCTAATATCTCCAAAGCCCCCCACACTCCTCCCACAGAGGAGGCACAGAAGTCAGGAGCAGGCCCACTTCTCCTGGGCCATGAGTTAACAAGAAACATTTTTGGTGTTCCTGCTCTTTCACTAGTGGGTCTGTGTGGTAGCCTTTAAAATTGATGTTTGGGAGCTTACCTGCATAACAAATGTTTAGGAAAATGTCAACACTTTTTTGAGCATTCTGAGGAGCTAGTGTTAGAGCTGGGGTTTTCAGAGAAACTCTAGAAAGGATGAACTGCAATAACATCATGTGAACTAGCAGTAGAATATATAATTTTAATAGACTGTAGCCTCATGTACCACATGCCTGCCATATGGCAAAGCAAAGGTAGCTCATAGTATGCTAAACCTGTACACTGAGCAGAATTTCCTTGCTTTGCTATCTTGGTAAATCCTCTTCCCATGATATGTCAGGATACTTTTTCCACTGGAAAATGAAATGCATTGGGTTGCAAGGAAGGGGCAAAAGATATTTCCTATTTCACCACTGGGATCAGCTCTGCCCCACTGCTATCCTGGGATCAGAAGCCGGGGGCAAAACATGTCGGGGAGAGACATGAAACCTCTGCTCACACAAATAGTACAATGTGCATTGTGGGGCCCATATTAAAGCTGTGTTTCCCCCTGGTGGTGGGAAGCTCTGGTGGTGGGAAGCTGCTGGTGGGGGGAAGCTCTGTCTGTCTGCTAGCCCCCACCCAGGCCACCACAGGCTGTGTGTCCTGAGCGGCAGCTCCTCCTGCTTGTGGCTGAATTGCAGGACCTGAACAGGAAACCCTTTTTTGGGTGGCCCTGTGAACCCATCTGTAAGTGTTGGCAAATCCACAATTAACCCTGTGCATGAAAAAAAATGCAGAATTTTGAGCAAGCCTCCAAGCTTGTCAATGCTGAGTTGTTTCTGGCTATGGAACCGCAATTTCTTGCCTTAGAGCTGGTAGGAAATGAATAAAGAGTCTCTTGGCTCTAGTTCTCCAGGGCATTTCTAGCCCTTGGTGCTTGTAAAAAGGCTGGCAATGTGGGAGGTGTCATAGGCAGATTGAGCACTGTGGTGCTCAGCTTAAATACGGAGTTGCAGACCAGCGTGCCCACCAGGGATAGGAGGAGACCATCTTTGGTCATTTTTCTTTAGAGGCTATTTTTTCCCCTTTTCCTTGGGAGATGACAGCATGAAGTAGTTTTCCTTCTTGGTCTTTCTGTCCTTCACCTAAGCAGCAACTCTTAACACGCTAAACACAAATCTCAGACGCACTTGGAGTATGGACAAGAAACCCTACGTACCAGACAATAGAAGGGATGAAGCCAATATATTATATGGCTTTTAGGCTCCTATTTCACAGCTTTCCTGGAGTCAGACTCATGGTTTGGGAAATTACAAGAATGACAATATTGAAGTCTTTAATTAAATGCAGAGTTGAAAAGTGTTAGCAGCTGCCACCAAAATGTGTGCCGCAGGCAGAGTGGGATGGGGTACATGTGGGAAAGAAAAGGAGAGGTCTGGAGGGGAGCAGAAATTTTTCCCATGTTTGGATCCACGAATGTAAAAATAGGAGATAAGGGTATCTGCCAGGGATCTATCAGGCGACGAGCTAAGAAAAAAGCCTTGTCTCCACATTGTGGCCAAGCGAGGCCACTCATTTCTGGCGTGGCTAAAACAGCCCTGTTGGCGCTCTTTCTGAGCAGGAAAATGGGCAAAGCTGGGCGCACGTGTAAAGACAAGCTGCAGGGAACGACCTAGGAAAACGCTTGCGGAGTATAAAGCGGGCAGCGCAAGCCCCAGCTGCGTGCGGCGCTGAGCGGGGGGAGCGGAGATGCGCGGGGGGAGCGGAGATGCGCGGTTGGGGGAGCGGAGATGCTCTGAGCGGGGGGAACGGAGATGCGCTGAGCGGGGAGCGGAGATGCGCGGAGGGAGCGGAGATGCGCGGCGTGGGGAGCGGAGATGCGCTGCGCAGGGGAGCGGAGATGCGCGGCGTGGGGAGCGGAGATGCGCTGTGCAGGGGGGCGGAGATGCGCGGCGCGGGGGGCGGAGATGCGCTGCGCGGGGGGAGCGGAGATGCGCGGGGGGAGCGGAGATGCGCTGCGCGGGGGGAGCGGAGATGCGCCGCGCGGGGGGAGCGGAGATGCGCTGCGCGGGGGGAGCGGAGATGCGCTGTGCAGGCGAGCGGAGATGCGCCGCGCGGCTCCGGCGCTCCCTCTGCTGCCGCCTCAGCCGCCCGCGCACCCTCGGCAGCTCCAGGCGGTAGTTATCCCGATCTGTGCGCTCGGAACGGGAGCCGCCGGGGCAGGGCTCGGGCAAAGTGCCGTGTACATCAGGTACGATCCCTTCTGTTTCTAGAGCTGCGCTGTCCCTGGGATGTAGTGATCCTCGTGCGTGCAGCCTGTCCTCCAGCACACGGCTGTTCGGCAAGGCACAGGAATGACAGAATCCTAGAATCACTTAGACTGGGAAAGCCTCTTAAGATCAAGTACAGTCATTAACCCAGCACTGCCAAGTCCACCACTAAACCAACTAAACCAAGTAAACTAAGTCCTCAAGTGCCGTATTTACACATCTTTTGCAGATTTCCTGGGTTGGTCCTTCCACCACACCCTGAGCAGCCTGTTCCAATGCCTAGCCACCCTTTCCCAATAGCCAGTCCAAACCTTCCCCAGCACAGCTTGAGGCTATTTGCTCCTGTCTTGCTGCACTTGTGAGAGGAAACTGACTCCCACCTTGCCAAAATCTCCTTTCATGTACTGATAGAGAGCAATAAGGTCACCTCCTTTTCCCTGGGATAAACATCCCCAGCTCCCTCAGCTGCTCCTCACAGCACTTGTGCTCCAGACCCTTCCCCAGCTCCCTTGCCCTTCTCTGGACTCGCTCCAGCCCCTCCATGTCTTTCTTGCACTCAGGGGCCCAGAACTGGACACAGCACTCGAGGTGTGGCCTCAGCAGTGCCCAGGACAGGGGACAATCCCTGCCCTGCTCCTGCTGGCCACACCATGGCTGATCCAGGCCAGGATGCCAGTGGCCTTCTTTGCCACCCGGGCACAGCCTGGCTCATGTTCAGATTCTGTTGACAAGGAGTCAGGAAGTCAAAGCAGCTGTGCAGAGTCACTGGTCCAGCAGTGTGCATTGCAAGCTCACTGAGCCCTCACTTTAGCTCTGACCCTGATTAGGAGAGCAGCTCTTAGGGATCCCCCCTGCAGTACCAACAGACTGTGTTGTGTGCCTGCTTGCCCTGCATGTTGGAGTGAATGAACGGAGCAATGCCATGGCCAGAAAATGCAGCCCGGCTTAGTTCTCAGGCCTGACATTCAACTGCAGAGATAAAGGTAATGGTGAAAGTGGATTTTACAAGATGGAGTAGCTCAATCTATCAACCAGGCCGAGCAACAGCCTGGGATTGAATGAATGGGCTGAAAACTGAAACTTCTTCCCATGAAAGCTGAAATGACAAAAGACTGCTCCCAAGGCCAAATGCTCTGCTGTGTGGCAGGTGACAAGTGACAGGACGGGTCCCTGTCAGGCGGTGGGGAGCAGCTGCGCTACGGCACACACACATTAGAGGGCTATCTAATGCAGTCATGAACTGCCCAGAGAGGGGCACCCAGAATTCCTTCCCAAGGGGATGGGGGAAGGAGCTGGAAGGAGCTGGGAGGGATTTTCGCCTGTAGTGTCTGTATGAGGTGTTGGATAACACAAAGGAAGGTTTTTGCTGTGAGATCAGAAAAGATGGTGAGTTAAAAGATATTTCTGGCATCTGATTTTCATTTCAATGCAAAGAAAAGGAAAAAGAAGGAAGAAAAGCAGGATTTTTAGGTGAGCCTGTCATTATCAGGCAGTTCAATGTTACACTGGTATAACACAGCTAATCTGGGGACTGGCCATGGATCACAGCAGAGTGAAGCTGCAGCAGCAAGTTCTATTGACCACGCCGTGTGATCTCTGTACCTAGGTATACATAGCCCAGGGTGTAAGACCCACGCCAAGCTTCATGGAGGGCTTCTATCAGGGCTCTGACTTGCCAAAAACCTTGGACCTCTAAAATGCACAAATGGACTAGGTCATTCCTGATTTACGAACTTTACTGCTACTCTTGAAGAGTGTTGCCTTTACACCAAGATTTTGTGGAAGTCTTACAGACAAATCCTCCTTTTTCCCTTTCCCCATGCCTTCTTTTAGCACAATGAGGAGACCATTAGCTGAGCTGTGTGATTCCCCACTGTTGCACTGAAGCAGCACTTTTGAGCAAATGCAGTGCTCAGAAACCTCATGGCTGGATCATGAAGGGTAGTTGAAGGCAGAAAGAAAGCCAGAAATGCGGCTGCCCACAAAATCATATTTTCCATTGCTCATGCTTGGAAGTAGCTTTGGATGGTATCTGTGGTCACCAAAAACATCCATACCCAGCTCCTTTTCCCTGTGGCTTCTCTGGCATCATCATCATATGCATCTGCTGTGGCATATTGTTTGAGTGCAGCATTTATCCACACCTCTCTTGGTACAACGAATTGTTCTTCCACTTATGTGACCTCNAAAAAAAAAAAGAAAAAAAGAAAAAAAAAGACTAATTTCCCAGAATCCCAGCACTAAAAGGTCAGTTTCTCTTGGGAATACAAGCGGTGGATGGAGAAGAAAATCTGTTTGCTTAGCAATGAGATACTAAGGCCTCTTACCCAATGCATCATTGAGCCCAGTGCAGGAGGGGTGTCTGTTGCCAGCACATCCCCAAAATGTAGGTCTGTGATTTCTCCATTTTTCTTTGTTAGCAGTTACCAGGCATCTGCAACTCTGAGTTAGAAATTTGTGAATTATGGGACTGTGCAGGCGTGGATTATCTTTAGCCAAGATTGGTAAGGCAAGAGAGATGGCTTAGCAGATTAATAAATTTTCATTCTGACTTCCTCTGGAATGTAATAATGCAGATATTATCTGCTAAGGAAATAGGAAGAAATCCCTCCTGTTATACTTTGGGAATCTCTATGATTATATTTTAGGAAAATAATTAGCGGAAGAAAACTGGGAGTCACGTGCAGTAGGGGAATTAGATACTTTCCGGATGGAAATGTTCATCCCAGGACCAGATACCTATGTCCCCTAATACCATGGTATAGAAAGAACCCACACAATAAAAGCAGATAGCAGCCAGACTACTGACCAAAGGCATAGCGACTCCAGCAATGAATGGCTGTGTCTGAAATCTGTGTGTGTTTGAGGTAAAGTGACCTCCTGTAGATTGACATGGACACTGAGAACCTCCATCCTGGTAGATGGTCCCCATTCCCCAGCTTGTCAGTAATGCTAGTGAAGAAATTTTTATCCTGCATAGATACAAAGCAACATTTGTTCCATGTTGACAGTTACAGAGTAAAACCTTTGTGTTTTTCTGCTATGCCAGGTGGCATGTGGATGGTTATGTGCTCTTACGCAGCAAAGACGTCAGAAAACTCATCTCCCTGTTGTTAATTACTGAAGAGAGAAGCTGCAGTTTGAAGTGGGATTTATTTTCCGCACAATTTCTAGTGTTGTTCCCCGACAGAAATGAAAGGGATGGCCCACAGGCAGGTTCCACCCTAGACACTGAGCAGATGCTGCCTGAGCTGATGGCTGGCTCACGGCTGCAGGGCACGGCTGGCTGGGTGTTGTGTGTCATGCTGCTGTCCTGCACAGGGGCTGGTGCTGCTGGGGTCGGGGGCCAAGCCTTCTGCTTGGGTAACTATTAAAGAAAACAGTAAAAATGAAATATCTCTCTTAGGGTAAATCTTCTTGAAAGAAAAGCAGGACAGTGTTTTTTTAAAAATGCCCCGATTTTATGTTCCTGTAATCCCATCTAAACTTTAAAACTTCTAGAGTCTGGTGAGAGGCAGATATCCTGTGTGACATTCCCAGATGTTCTACAGCCATTCATAGGCTTATTTCCTAACCACAGGCATTGATTTGAAACAAGAGAGTATGCGCTTCCTGGGGCCTCTGAACACCCTGCAGGGGCCCCAGAGTGAGTGTGCTGATTGCCTGCACCTGGCCAAGTTGTATTGGCTTAGCTGCACTGCCTCGATAGGGGTGATAATCTGGCAGTCCAAGGTCACTCCTCACATGTGCTTGAACATGAGGACAAGGCTGTGTCTCCTCGTGAAACCTTAACCTGCTTGTGGAGGCCGCAGATAACATCACTTGGGGCAGTTGTTGGGAAGTGAAGCGTGTAATACCAGAGTTTCTAACTCTCCAAGACAATGTTTTTTATCTTCCAAACGACTGGAAGTTTGGGTGGGCTGTGGGCCTTCCACCCATTTTTCTACAGGTGGATGGTCTCTGGTCTCATTTTCCATCGCACTGCAGTGGGCTGCACAGCTGCCTGGGCTCACTCTTAGGTTTAGCCAGGACTGGAGTGTCTCTTCACCCTGCTGCTCCTCCAGCATCTCCAGCTTCTCCAGCCCCAGTGGAGCATTAGGACCAGACCCAATGGCATCATGGAAAACAGGATCTCACACCAGCTTCCCACTGCCTGTGCCTGCCGCTGGTCACCTATGTTCACCACGGTTTAAAGCACATCTCTTTCTTATGTGAGACAGTTAAGCTGTAAATCTTCTGACTTACAGTCTAATTCTTCAGGGTCTTGCATTAGTGCCAGCAGATACACAGAGCTAGGAAGGCACTTCAGAAGACTTTTGAAGGTGCCTCTGTTTTTCACTTTCCAGCTCAAGAGTTGCCCAATCTATATAAAAAACAGCTAACCCTCGGTTTTCCATTACCTTTCCGAGTCCTCTCAGTTGAGTATAAGCCCATGGTTTGTGTTTCTCAGTTTTGGTGCATCACTTTTCTAAGTCATCCACCATTACTTCACTTGGGTATTCTGCCTGTTTTCCCTTTTTACTGAAAGCTCAGAATCTTTTCTGTGTCCCTTGACATGTCCACTTCCAGCATTTTTTCTATGTCCTTTTCTTTTTTTTTTTGGTGGTTTAAACCTTTTTGTCTCCAGCCTTCTGACTGGAAATAGGATCAAAATGGGTTTCCTTGAGCAAGAAACACCTGTTGAGACAGGTCTTATCCTAGTAGATCACTGTGCTCATCTACTCATCTGTGATTTTCCCTAGTCTAGTTCTTCATAAGTTCCAGCATGTTCAAAATAACAATTCAAAAATTCTCTCATTCCAAGGTATCAATCAGAAGTAATCTGTTTTTCCCATTATCCTTCCTCCCTTACACCTCATTTTCTTGTCTTCCACACCGCTAATACACAGAGCAAGTACATTAGTGCCTATCTCGGAGAGCAATGGCATGAGGATAGTAGGTGAAAAAGACACTACATTTGCCAATATCTGGGAGGGATGAAGAAGTTTCATCCTCAGAAGTGATTTGATGACAAGAGTCCATGCTACAAAGAGAAGCTCTATGAGTGAGGGCAGTGAGCTGCACAGATAGACACGTCCAGAGGTCTATAGCAAAAACCTGACCAGAGAATCAGGATCAGAAAGAGCAAACTAGGAAGCACTCAGCATTGAGAAAAAATGAAGCAATTATCAGGAAATATTTTGCAGATCAGAGTTAAGTATACTAAAAAAAATAGGGGGAACTTGGCTGGAACACAGCAGAACAGGGAGAAGGAACATGTATTAAAGGAGTTTGTAGGTGGATGCCTGCTCACAGGAGCTGGGGGCCCAGGGGATGGTGCAACCTATTCAACAGATTGCTTGAAGGTTAGGATTTATGTAGAGGGAAAATAAATTCAGGAGTCACAGCAGGGTTCAAACTATCACAAGTGTGTGTATGTGTGTGTGTATATGTGTTGGAAAAAGCAATAACTGGACAGTGATACATCATAATATGTGTGAAATTGCCACCCACCGCAACTGAGATGGTGCATAAGATTACGTGATCAACTAATAATAGCATGCAAAAAGCACATGTATTGTTTAGCAGTTTAGACAGTGAAAAATCAAGGAAAAACTTTGCCCTATTTTAAAGGATCAGCATATGAACAGGATGTTTTTGCTAGGGAAATGTCTAAAAATCTTTTTCCTTCAGACTATTAGGGCAAAGTCTTCAGTGAATTCTGGGGAATTCATACAGAACTACAGTCACCAGTGCTACTAAGAGGATATTAGTGAAATTAATTATTGCAGATGTGGTATCTTCGTCCATCATTTAGTCAAAAATGAAGTTATTCTCTCCCAGTTTTAGTAAGGAAAAGGAAATAAATGAGGGGAGAGGGGTGGGGTGTAAGACCGTGTAAGACCACAATTGAGATATTCATGAATATAGTCTCTTGAATATTTATTGTAATTGCAAAAGGAAAAAAAAACCTTTCAGCAAAAAAATTAAACGAACAAAATTCACTTGGTATACAGAAGTCACACACAAACAGAATATCCAATGGAATACACATGGTCTCTACATCCACATAGAATTAAAACTCTCCATGTGGATAAAACTTGTACTGAACATTCAGACAAGAGCTTCCATGGATGTATGGAGAAGAATCACAAAATTTATCAACCAGCAGCATTTTAGCTAACCTATTTTTTAAAACCACAGTAACTATATTGCAGTAAGAGTCGGGGGAGAAGGCACAGACTGAGTTTCACCCCCTCACAAAGGTATCCTAAGCAAGTACTTCCATTTTTCTTCAAGAACAGTTCAGCAAACAAGTTAGTTTGAGGGAACCAGAACAGCTGTATATTATCAAGGTAAGCATTTATCTTTGTGGATATAATCACACATCTATGAGGAATTACAAAAAAGCTAGGCAAAATTATCTGCCAGCCCTTGAACTGTCAGGTCACTTAGCAATAAAAAGTTCAGGGAGTCTTGTGGCAGGGTGCATATCTCCATTTAAGTGGTACCTTATATTATGACTCTTACTTTGTTGTTCCTCAACAATTATGCCAAGAATTTCCTTTTTATATTAAGCAATCCCAAATTTCTATCTGCATACATTTTCATTTCACTCCGGTCTGTATAATTTTGCAGAGGTTTTAATGGCATTAGGTACAAAAAAGAGGTTTTTAAGGATTTTTCAGGTTGTTGTAAGTACTGTCATGTGCTACTTAATGCAATTTGCCTACTATGCTTTCTCAGAGAATGTGTTTGATGACATCAGAAAGGAAACTCATGATACAGTTTTCCAGTTGGCCTTAGAGTTTCATTCTTTTCCAGATCAAGCAAATTTAAAAAAAGAAAACAAATCAAGAAACAACCATATCTAAATCAACCTTGTACATTGTCACAAAAATGTCAGATCAAACTAAAAATCTATCTATACACCTTTTATTGTGGTACTAATGAATGTATTTTTTTGGGAGAATTGTTTGGCAAAACTGATTCCTCCCCATGGCCCAGACTCAGTGGCCTGTCTCTATTTAGCAAATTCCCAATGCAGATGACACATGCCTTTGAAACCAGAGATGTAGCAAGAATTGACAGAATGAGCTTCTCTGAAGACTCTGTGGGCACAGCTGGGAACCCATGGCAGGTCAGTGATTCAGGGTTTAAGGTCCCAGATGTGCCCAACACAGGTGTTGCTGAGTACTTATGACCTTGCTCATATTCTTAGAGAACCATTAGACTTATACTAGGAAGCAGGAAAAGTCAATTCTTGGATTTCTCCTTTTAATTTCATGGTTAGAATCTGCTCTGCATTTTGTTTCCATTTGTACCGCATCTTTACGCCTAACAGTTGAATTGTTGAACTTTGAGGGCCATGTAACAGTGGAGTGAAGAATGTGATCAGTATCTTTGAGGATGTATCTTCCACCTTTAGGATCTAGCAAAGTTAAGAAACTTAATTGTCAAAAATCACTAAAGGTCACCTTCCACTCTTCTGTGCTGCTGTGACCTTCAAGCTGTTCCTAAACATGTTAAACCAGGGCACCAACTGTAGTTTGACAAGTCATCTGCAAGAATATTGGGTATTTAATATTTCAGGTACGTATAATGAGTTAACTGTATCAGATTAAAGAAAACATGCCCACATGATATTGTGCAACACAGGCAGACAGAGCATGTAACTGACTGTTTAAGAATAAATAACTAACTCAGCATAACTGCTGAGCTCTAAGAGGTTCTTTTAATGCTTCTAGAGAACATGCTTTAAAAATATAGGCAGACAGTTTAGAAATGCTTTTAAGTATTTTCTGACTGAAAGTAGTGTCCCACTAGTGTTAGTGTAACATGACAATTTTGAAAAAAGGACACTCAGAACTCTAAAAGTAAAATTGACATGCACTTGCAGTAAACATACAAATATTTTTAACCATAGTCTCATATATGAAAAATAGTTTAAGTTACTTGAGAATATTCTTACACTACACTGGTAAAGTGTATACTATATAATTTTTCTACAGGACGTGTACATTTACTAGAAATCTTAAGCCACGCAGGCATCATCAACAGCTTATCACACATACATGATGCTTCTCCCTTTCACACAAGTTTATTTACACTGAGTAAATAATTAAATATTGCACTTATTGGCCCATGATTCCTCAGTTTTGAGGTATTCAAAAATAGAAAAAATATCTATTTTTATAACATATTTTTTCATGCAACATGTAAGACATTTGAAATCCACAAACACTAGTATATAGGTTACACATTGTGACAGTCCAACTGAGTCACAACACATCTGACATTACTGACAAAATACCAAACAGGAGTTACACCACAAACATTTCATTTATCACTAGTTGCAGGTACATGTCAGAGTTACTCAAGGAAATTTGTCACCAGAAGTGGTAAAACATCTCTAGCTTTCATTTTTGTGTGTTATACATGAACATGAAATTATGGAAAAATTAGGAATTTTGCTTCCCCCCCAGATGAGATACCAAGTACCTTATTCTACAAATGACAAGCCATCTACCTCTGCTGGAACCATGGCTAATAAACCTATGGTCTTCCCATGTAACACATTTGATTTCCAGTGGTAGTGACAACTTATGGATAAATTCCACCGTGACATTTTGGAAAGGTGGCACTGAATATGAACAAGTAACAGTGGGAACTGGATGAGTATCAAAGATGTACTATGGTGTATATCTGCATCTAATATGTGTGTAGTCACAAATTCATTCAAATAACTGGAACGAGTTTTCTCTTTAAATGAGACATTGAGAGTTGACACATGAAGAACCTTGGAGAATCTGGAGTCAGAATGTATGGATTAAATGGTGCAGATTAACACAATTTATTCCCCTGTGGGCATAACTGAAGCCATGTTACTTTACACCCCCTGATGGTTTATCTATGAGGACTCAAACTCATCGTCTCACATTGCTAAATCTGTCATGCTAAAGAAGAAGTAGGCTCATAGACTGTGTGTCTATATGAAACAGGCCAAGGAGGAATTGATCTGTCAGCAGAAAAGAAATTTAGTTGATGCCTGTAAAAATGTAAATAATAAAACTTACATCTCAAAAAATAAATATAGAAAAGAGTAACTGGGGAGGGGTGGAGTTTGGAAGGGGGCTTCTCTTGGAATTCAATTGCAGCATCAATTGTCTCTTCTGAGGGAACAAATGGATAACCATAAAATGTAGAATCTTTGTAACTTTTTTCCTAAAAATGGCAAACTCAAAGTATTCTCAAAGTTAGGATCAAACTCCACAAAATTTTGTGCATCCTGAAATAGCACTTCATTTCTAAAATAAAGAAGTTGCAGGTGGTACAGCTGAATATACAGAGCTGAGCAGACTGGGAAAAAAATCTTTCAGACTGGTGCTTTGGAAAAGGCCACATAGATATAGTTGCTTACATAATTTCTCTAGGCATTACATTAAGTATCAGCACAAAGGAACAAACAGTTCCAGATAACAGTCTTACTTACACAGCTGTTCAGAGAGAAAGAGTATTTTTTGACAGAAAATTAGGCTAGTCCATATGCATTTAAAACACCAAATGAACAAGTCTAAATAAACTAATCACCACCACCAAAAATAACAGATACAGTATTAAGTCAGTTGCACTTATAACTTGTGAACATGAACTCTTAAAAGAATCAAAAACATGCATCTGAAGCTTCAGCCCAGCAGGGCTGGCTAGCAGTTCAGCAGGTTGGTGCCACGGACACCGCAGGAACCAATCAATCCCCTGCTCCTGGGTGCTCCCAAGGCATTTTCTGACCACTAGCTTGAAGGTGCAGCAAGCAACACATCATCAAGCATGATAAGGCTGGTGCACTGCCCATGCACAGGATTGGCCTGCTGCTATAAGCTTTAGTTTAGATCATAACTTGGAAAATGGGTTGTGTAGTATTAGTTCAGCTACAGCTGGCATTATGGAGCTCAGGACCCTCTGCCCAAAGGCATCTCATCTCTCATCTCAGATTTAACATGCTCTGTGTATCAGCTGCTGTATCTTACCAAGTGGACAAATCTCAGCTGAAGGGAGTATCTGCTGCTGGACCAATGACTTGCTGTGGCATTTAGCCCTATTTCTATGCTGAGAGTGACAACAAATTAGTGCAAGGAGTGCAAGAACTTTTTCACCAAAATTTGTGAAGAGTCCAAAAGTAGTTTTTGTTCTGCTATCTCAGGTTTCAACTTAGTGACCTTTCCCCTCTTCCATCATAAAATATGGTGCTTTGTAGCCTGGTACTTGCTCTTGATGGAATTGTGCTACACTACTGGATAGATCAGGGATATAACCAGTCTCCTTCAGTAACTCATAATCACTGATTATTGGATATATGTGAAGAACAAGACATTGATTGTTTAAATTTAGGCCATTGATCAAATTGTGACAGGGTCTTCAAAAATGTTCAGCCTAATTGAATTTAAGAAAACTGCAGTTCTATCACCTAAGTCAAGAGGAGATGAACCAGACTGACACAGGCTGCTTTTGGATATACTACCCAACAGGAGACCAAGGCATAATTTTAGATAGAATGAAAATTCCAATACTGCTAGTCCCCTCAGAATTCTTGGAATATTTGGGGAAGGCATAGTAAGTTAGTTCTCAAAAGCTTTTCTGTCTTTAGTGTTTCTCTACCACAGGCAAGTTCCAGTCGAGAGAGGTACTGAGATCATGATGCTCATGACCTAAATGTGACAAAGTTTTATAGCAGAAAACTCAATATTGCTGTGAAGCATGTGGCTGCAAAAGCCAATCTGCGATGGAAAATCAAAGCCTACTTTTCCAAGAGTAGGTAACCCAGATTGCTAAGTAAAGGTCTGCTTGAACTTCCACACATTGTCGATTTTAGAGAAAGCCATGACAGGATAAATTTGATTTGATGGGACCTCAGCAAGTCATGGTTTCCAGCCTTCTACTCAAAACAGTGTCAACTGAGAGGGCTGAGCAGCTTTCCCACGGTTTTAAACAGTCTGATCTCGAAAAACTCCAAGTATTTTATTAGAGCATTTTTAAAATTAATCTAATTCTTAACTCTGTGACAATGCCTGAGTGTTAGTACAAAGTTTCTAGGAGATTTTAAATACTGACTTGTTCTACTGCTGTACTTCAGATGAGCTTTTTCCTTTTAAAACATTTTTGGCACTCTAAGGAACAACTTTACTCTGACAACTGCTTCCTCCAACCACCCTGTCCCATACAGAAGGCCAAATACGTGTGAAGGCCTGGGAGGCTTGTTGCCTCAGAAACATGATGCAGAGGTTCTCCCTCTTATATTTTGCTGTGACTCTTCTGCCCAGACTCCTGATGCAAAATAAAAAGCAGTTTATCCCCATTATGTAAAGAACTATTTATCTACCACTCAATTTGTTTAAAAATATATGTGCTAATAATGTATTTCTACCACTGATTAAAGTCTAAATGGTCATAACCAGGCAGGGAGGGTCTTAAATTCATTGCAATGGAATACAAGCAAAGTGTGACTGCAGCAAAGGGCATCTTGAAGCCTTTCTTCCTTGTTGCGCTGTGCACAGGACATGACCATTTCACAGCAAGCCCCTCAGAGCAAAGCTGGAAGAATACTTGCACTTCTAGCCAAGCTGCATGATCCAGGATATGCCCAAGCTCACTGACAACATGATTATGTCTCTCTTCTCCTTTTCTGAGATGGTTCACAATACAACCTAAAATTTGTCTAAAGCACTTGAGAGCTGAAGCTGAATTCTGTCTCAAGGCTTTCCTGCTCCTTTTTCTCAAGCAGGAATCACTGATGTAACAAGAAAAGCATGGGAAACTGCCCATCATCAATCTCAAATGAAGCTTCCTCAACTTTGTATTGCTTCTGTTTTTTCAAATCAGCTGGTACCCTGTGAGTGAAAAGGTACTAGTGAAAGTCTCTCAGCACAGTTAGCAACATGCTGTCTTAGATGGGGAGGGAAAAGCAACACCCTAGAGAGAGGCAGGATCATGGTTTGGATAGCACACGCCTCTTCCACCTGGCTGCTCATCTGCCCTAAAGAGAGTGGTGCTTCCTCTTCATGAAGGTAAATCAGTCTCTATGTCTACAAGGAAAAAAGTGCGTAAGTAAACTAGCTAACAGTACAGACATGGTTTGAAAACCGAGACTGAAGAAAGAACATTTATTCATTTAAGTTAGGCAGCCCACGTAGCACCCTTCTGGCATATCCATTTTACTTATGTCTATATGCCTTGTTTGGAAGCAACTTTTACTTCCAAAGTGTGTCAAAATGTATGTAGATTATTTAATCAGCTTTCAAAAAGTGACCATTTTCTCTTAGTATATATCAGGAGTTATATAAATTACCTTCAAAAACATAAGCTGTACAGAAATATTTCTTTGCTGTTGTGAGTCATTTGGTGTACCATTGATACTTCCTTTTTTCTTAAGTTTTTCAGATTTATCCCACTGCTGACAGTTTAAAAAAAGTCAGCCTTGTCCTAAATTTTGCCTAATTGTAAAAATAAATAATCAATGCTTCTTCAATTATGATGTTTAGTTAAAGGTCTCTCTGATGCAAGTAAAGCAGTAGTATAAAGTACTTCAGGGCGCAGATATAAGAAATTTCCACCAATTACCAGAGGAGTAAAAACTGTGAAATATAACTATTTTAACTATTTCTACTTTATCAAGAAAGAATTTTTATACTTAATTCTGCTATCTTCACAGCCTTTTGCTGATCTTGTGAATCTATTTAGCCTAAGACTAGGAATGCTGACAATTTTTTAATACTCCTAAAGTTTTAAAAATCCTAATTCTCTTGCAAAATAAATGGAAAAAAATGAGGTCAAACTTCAGTTCACTGACACCATCAGCACTTCTGCAAGAGGTCTGAGTAAAATGCAGACATTTGCAGCCAGTGCAGTGGTAGTTACCTCAGTGACTGAATCAGAGATAAAATTCCTGCAAACTGAAGCACGCAGGTTTGACAGCAACGTGACAAGGCAGTTTTTGGCTATGAACAACCAAGAACAATGGATTTGGCTCTGTCAGACATAATATAGAACTGTGTGGTTAATATCTCATGCAGGCAGAAATGGAAAGAGCTAGCCAGCCTTCTACTACAGGGGTAGGTAAGGAATAACAATGGAATGGGAAATTAAGTCCAGTTTCAGAAAATTATTAGATAGACATGCAGCTCCTATGTAAAAGTAAACATACTAGCTATCCAAACAGGTTGAATTACCTAATATCTCTGAGAGTCTGGACTGAATATCCATATCCAGTTGGAAATTCACAAGTAATTTTTAGCTTTGGGCCCAGGAACTAACTTGTTTCTAAGTTCTGCAGATTTCTAGTGAGCCAGGATGTGTAACATAATGAGTGTACATTTGCCAAGGCAGTGTGCTTCAGGAAGTGTCCCTATACAAGTGATTCTGACAGAATGAGGGATTGGCTCACTACAGGAATACTTCTAAATTAATTTTCAGTCAGGAAAATATACAAGTGGCACCAGGAAGGTTACTCAAAACACCCTGACCACTACCCTAAAGATTCAACTAAAATTACTTGAAACTGGTGAAGCGAGAGACAATTCTAGGCAAATGTGATCTGAGGACATGGCATCAGCTGAAGTGTAATGCAAAACAGTAAAAAGAAAAGAGAAATTATTATACACCCTGCATGCAAAAGCCAGATTCTAAAATATGGATCATCCTTTCAGACTAATAACTGATCTATCCCCATATAGATATTCAAACAGCTGATGATGTAAAACAAGACTGTTCTCCCCAATAAATTAATAAGACAGTATAAATAAAGGCATATAGACCATTCATAGATACTCTGTTGGCAACAGAACACACTTTGCTGTGTGTGGAGCTGCCTTTGCTGATAGCTGCATTAGCAGCTGCAGTTGGGCTGCTGCGGAGGAGGGGTGTCCTTTAGCTGTGTGTTCTGGTTGTTGGCAGCAATGGTGGGATTCATCTCCAGACTTTCTGACATTTTGTCACAGATGATATCCACAAGTCGCTCAAATGTCTGCTTGACATTAATGTTTTCCTTGGCACTTGTTTCAAAAAATTCAAATCCTAAGAAAAAAACAACACGTTTATGTTCTGTGCATATTTCTGTATCTCCAGTAAATGTACAAACTTGTTTTGACCGAGAGACACTGAGAGAGAAAACATATGAGAGTACACATACAAAAGAAGAGCAGTTAAAATTGTAATACAATCAGAGTAAGTACACGAGTGCTATTGGCTTTATACAAAGACTGATAAAGTGAGGACCATTCCAAATATATTCCCTTAGACAAATTCTACTTTAAAACAATTTAATCTAAAAATTGATACTGTTTGAGAGTATTATTTTAGAAATGCTCTATATATCCAGCCATTTGGAGGTAGTAATCTGCTGCTTCATCTCTAAGTATTATGCTCCTCTGAGTATTCTTCAGTTGGAAACTGCCATTTCCATTATGTTATTAATGTGGTGCCAAAATACAAAATCGTGCTTGGAAAAGCACAGGTAAAAAACAAAGCAAGATAAGGAATGATTTTTACAACTTGATATTTACTAAAGTTAGACATGACACCCATGGCACCACAGGGACTCCCAACTCCACAAACCAAACTAATAAAAAGACACAGAAATGCATGTAAGGAAGAAAACATCTTAATTAACTTATATATAAGGACTTTTTATCTTTTCATTTCCAGTGATTACCCTGAAGGAAAAAAACAGAGCTATCCTTAGCCCGTAAAGGACACTGGAGGTTTTTATGGAGCAGAGACAGCTGTTCTAAGCTCTCCAGAGACTGTTTTCCTAAGTTCTCTTCACTGCCCCATTTGTACCACATCTCACCTCCCACATGTGTCTCACCCATCTAGGCCAGGTTTGCAGCTTGGCTATCAGCCTGCAACCTAGAAGGCTTCTGACAGTGTTGGGTTTGTGCTTGTTTCCTTTGCAAAGTGTTTTCCTTCTTTAATTTATTATTTTCTAGGAATTTTCTCACATGCTCTACCTTTTTCCACAGTTATGACATTGCTCACCTCTTCCCTGATAATTCAAATCTTTCTTCCACTTCTGTCTTTCCACTACCTATGTGTTCAATATTGAAACAGTTTACAAAACATCTGGTTCACTGGTAGTTTTACAAAAGCATTTGCATAACTACTTTGATTATTTCTGATTAAATGTGAATTTTAATGTGCAATCACCACTGTCTTTAATTATGAGAAAAATCCCTGTAAGAAAATTTCAATCACTTGAAAATCCCAGCAGAAGGACAGAAAACAGATCTTTGTGGGTCTGGTGGTTTTGTTTATTTTTTTAATATTTTGTTTACTCTGTTTTGAATGGCCACATGAAATTTAAATGCAACTACTTTGGTCACATTAGTATTATGTATTCAATATGCCAACTAAACAGAATGTAATGTGCACATTCAGTCCTATAACTGTTTTCCATGCAGCTTTTGCATATTTGAGTTCTACCCTAGAATTACTGCAGATAATTATATTTAGCTCGGCATGATATCCCAGCAAGCAGTAATAATCAATGTACAAATTCAACTCTGCTCTGAATTTTTTTTCATATTTTTAATTTATGTAACATTCTTTGGACTGAAGTGTCACAAAGTGCTAAAATGTTTAAATGCATTGGAGCTAGGCACTGGCCAAAACTAGTGTTCATAGGTATTCTAGATAATAAGAGCTATAAATATTGTACAGGGATTTGGTCATACAACTTCTGTTAGTATCAGGAAGAAGTGTAAGGATAAGCTCACAGGCATGAGAATATAATGCCGTGAAAGCTTTTCCATTCCACATTTCTCTGGAAAGCAGGAAAACTGTGCAAAATAAAGGACCATCTACAGAAACTCTATACTGGGATATAGTTTAAATCTATAGAGTATTGCTTTAGTTTAGCTTTCCTCGCACGTTTCCTTTGCTCTAAACTAGAAGGAAAATGAGGAAAGCCAGTGTAGCATCACTTGCTGGTGGCTTTGGCCCTCCTAGAGAGCTTCATGTGGGAGAAAGCTGTTCAGATCACTTGCAAGCTGCTTGGGGGAAGGAAGATCCTCCACAATTTCAGTATGCTGTGTTGAAACCCAGCTGCAACTCTACCACAGCAACACAGTCAAGAATCTTCCACAACTGTTAGTGTCTGCTCCACAGAAAGCAGGAGGAAAGCAGAGGAACAAGCAGAACCACAGGGCAGAAGGAGTAAGTGACAATGAGAGAATGGCATACCAAAGCTCTGGAGAAGATGATAGGAAGAAAAATGAATCTTAAGAACATTTATGAGTGGAAGTTTTTACAGTTATAAAGGTGGAATAATGAGCACATCAGAAGATCATGAAATAGCAGATGTGATATTTAGATAAGAGATCCGGACAGAGAAAAGCAGAAGGTGAAAGGAAAAGAGTCACAAAGAAGAGAGAAGACTCATACCAAGAAATACTGTAACATGGATAAGATCAAGAAAACAGGCCTCCTATCATGGTGAGGATGTTTTGCATTTAAAAAAATGAAAAACTTAGAGGCACTAATTCTCCAAGTCGAATGGAGGGTAACAGAGTGTCAAGAACAAACTCATTTATTCAAATAAAATACAGCTGTGGTGATTTCTATGGAATACCAGATATGATTTTGACATAAGAAGGAAATTGTAGCAGTGGTAGCTGGATATCAGGTTATGATGGCATTCCATCACCTTAGACATTAATAGCCTGGACCTTCTAGACTAGGCTTTGCTTCATAGATGAGACAATGGACAGACCTGTGAGAGAGTGACTGAGCTCCCAGCCACCTCCACAGCAAAGCAAATGCTTTATTCTTTACAGGAATTGTGCAGGTGGGAATTTTGGACAGTCTTGGAAATTATCCCAAACAGCTCCTGCTGTGTATAGACCATATGAGCTATTTATGTGCTGGAATGTGCAGATAGACATCCCAAGAAGAGGATGTGGCATACTTGTGGGCTCTTCCCAGGCAGTTCCTGCTGTGGAACAGATTCAGCTGCACATAGGTAAGACACTTGTAGGTGGTCTGTGGAGACTGTTCTTGCAGGTGCAGAAATGGTCACTCAGAAGAGCCTCTTGAAGCCAGTTAAGACAGTTAAGAAAAGCTCTGTGCACAGTTTCTGGTAATCACTGTCACAGCGCTGTGGTATGTACTGCACAGCAGGACCAGCTGGATTACAAGAATTCAGGCAAACGGGAGTTCAGAATCCCACCTGATGCAAACAAAGATCCCATTATGAAGACCCTTGCAAGAGAGGCTCCTGTGGCCACCTGAACAGCAACTGACTGTCCTGGGCAAGGGATTCAACTTCTTATGAGTGTCACCTTATGCAAGAGATCCCAATAAATTAGATTGGTTCTTTTTGCTTGTTTGTTTGTTTAATCAAAATCCTGCCTGTGGAACAGTTTCAAAGAGCTGTACAGCATTTTTCCTAGCAGAGTGTGCCTGGAATAAGCATTGGTTGTTTTCATTCTGTTATGGAATATTTTGCAGATCTTTTTCCCCATGACACCTCCTTCTCTCCTGACTCATCTTGCAATTATTTTACTAATAGCTCTTCGACACCCTAAGCTTCTAAAATCCCTGTGTATGACAGCCTCACTTCTATAACTTTTAATACTTTCTCCAGGGCTTTTTCCATTGCTCATTATTAATGGAGAGAAAAGATTTTCCATGGGGGTATAAGTGTGAAGTGAGGCAGCTACGTGGTGATGCCCAGGGAAGCAGAGCTCAAAGAACACCATGTTCCCACCACCTGTGATGATCTGTACTGCTGATGTGGATGAGGCCGGGCAGAGGAGATAATTGCATAGACATGACAAGCCCAAGAGGCAAGTGGGTAGTTAAGGCGGAACAGAGCTGAAACTCAGAAAATCCAAAATATCAATGTGCTGCCTGAATGTATGTACAAAGTGTGTGGAACATGCATCAGGATATTTTAAATTAAATGCCTATTTTGTGTTTAATTCAGTTTTCCCTTTCTGACTCTTTCCTTTATCTACCTCCTTCTCTACTACTGACTCAAAAAAGCTGGCAAGGTCTTGGCAGCTCCTACAGAGCACTACAGCAGCAGGGCTAGAAAGGGCACTGGAATGGTGCTGTTGTTCACCTGATGATCTACAGTGCACACAGAGCAGCTAGATAGCTTTCCTGAATCATGCAAACAGCCAGAATTACTGACTTTGTATCCTCTCTGCCTCACACATGTGCTGGCTCTGTAGAGGCTCCTTCATGACTGCTCATTAACACTTGTTTATGTCTGCTTTCAAAACACAGGGAAGAAAAAAGCCCAGAATGTAGAAGAATATGCAGAGAACATCCTGCACCCTCTCATCTTCCTAAAAAATGTGACATCCAGAGCACACACTAGACAGCAAAATTTCAAGGACAATTCCACAGACAGTACAGACAAGACCTATGTTAATGTTTCACCAGTTGATTAGGAAGGCATTTTGGTTTCAGACTGTTTGTCCTCAACCAAGACAAATTTCATTAATGACCCCTGATGCTATGTTATGTTTTACAGATGTCCACAAGGGTGCATCCCCTCAATAACTATCCTTCTAACCTTTCATGAAGACAAGCTTGAACTGTGATCCTGCACTGCTTTTGTCAGTGCCTTGTTCAATCCAGTATTGTAAGGAGTAGTAGGAGACTGCAACATCCAAACAAGAAATGGCTGCAGGAAGCTGCTCCCTTTGTAAGAGGGGTATGTAAAAGGCAAAATCTAGAAAGTCATGGGAATTAATAATTTAACAATGTCATAGTATATAAAAGAGAGGAGTTAAAAAGGCCTTATTTTCTTGGATTAGCATCCTGTGGGCAGTTCTGAGGGGGCACTGGAAGGCACTTACCTTCTTGCCTGCTATGAATAGTATCTAATAAGTTTTGCATTCATTACAGGCTGTCAATCAAGGCAACTGCAAGACCTTTCTCCTGTGTTCAGATGCCCACTTCCTCAGAACTGTCAATATCTTTTAGTCAAAGAGAGACAAGACACACATGGCATGACTGCAAAGGTCATCTCTCCTAGGAAACTGGCCTGAAAGTAGCCAGAGACTACTGCTGTTTTTCACAGAATGTCCTACACCAGCATCTATGGCAGCCGACCTCATTATGCTGTGCTTGGCTCTCTGGATCAGTTGGATGGGATCTCTGCTGTCCTAGCAAGCCCAAGTGCTGGACCATGTTAAGAAAAGTATTAAAACAACATTAAGCCCCAGAACAGGACTCTGCTACTATTATCTCAGTGAAAGGCAGTGCTTTAGTACCATTCAAGATAGAGAATTAAAAGGAAGATAAAGATTATTAACAGAAATGCTAAGTTATTTATCTGATCTTTAGGATAGCCAAATTTATGAACAAAAATGAAGCCAATGGGGGATTGTCAGCTGTGGCAGAATAGATGGACACATGGGGTAGTTAATGGTCAGACTCTAGCTAACACCTCATTTTCCAGCCTTTCAGAACAGAAGGTTTTGAATAAATTCCAGTTGTATTGATCTTGGTTGTAGATTCCAGATACCTTTTAAATTAGTGCATTTGGGCAATAAATTAGATTTCTGGCAAAGATATTTTCTGTGTGTTTACAAGAGACACTGGTTGAGCAAACCCTTGCTTCTCGTAGTTAAAAAACTTTGTTGTAAAGCAGCTCCCAGTATGTCAATGCAATGGCAGGTTGTTTCTTCCCCCAGAAAAAGAATATCCTGGGGACAGGAGCCTTTAATTGCTCTGCCAATACCCTGTCCGTGTTGTAACTAAACAGAAGACTGCTATTTGTCAGTGCTGTCAGTCTGTCTCTTTCCCCTGACACCAACATTTGCCCATTAAAACGAGCTACAAAAGAGTGAAGGATGGAAGTTTGAACAGGCATATTGCTGCACAACCCAATTATTTTCATTTGGAATGCAAAGTCAGATGCTGCCATATGTCTGTGCCCTCTGAGCTGTGGGTGACCCTGCCTTGTGCACCACAGCCTGCAGTCAGCCACAGAGGCAAAACAGAACTTGCTGTTCTAGCAAACTGTGTGCTGAGGTGTCAACTCCCACTTGGTTCCTGATTTACATGCCAAAATTACAGCACTAAAAATGCCTCTTCTGTTCAGTGCCTAAACTCACAGCTGCCCAGTGTGCCCACAGATGCCTAATGTACACATTACCCCCCAGGGCTCATACCCCACGGCAAGGGAAGCGGCACTCCAGTCCTGATGCTGGGGAGCAGCTGCCTCATGCCCCAGCCCTGGAAGGATTCAGAAATCAGTCGTGTTCCTGCTCCATCTCAGCAGCAGGTCTGCTCCTGTAGGCTGGGTCACATCATGTACAATTGCGCCCTGTACAAGCCCACAACACTGACAAATGCCCCACTTTCAGGTTTACTGGCATGCTAAATGGGTTTAATTTGAAGAAATCTAATCACAGCTCAATTGCGTCTCTGTTGTCTCCCTGGCACGACCATTACCTACATAAATGTATGAGACAAGAACAAAATGAGAACAAAACAGGCAGGGAGGGATGATTTTGGTTTGAAGTGCAAATTTTTCTTCTTGTTTTTGGTGGAATTTGTTTTCAAAGCTGGAGGAATCAAGAGAAGGAGAGAGAGAAAAAAAAGAGAAAGAGAGAAAGAGAGAGAAAGAAAGATGGAGAGAAAAAGAGAAGGAGGGAGGGAGGGAGGGAGGGAGGAAGGAAGGAAGGAAGGAAGGAATGGTGCGGAAGGAAGGAAGGAAGGAAGGATAAGTGAAAAAAAAGACTTAAAGGAAGAAACAGCCCAAATGAGAAAAGACAGAGATAAGGTATGTAGATACATCTGAGGGGTAAAATGACTTTCTGTCTGAGTGACAAGCTGTGGAGGTGCACTGAAGTCTCTGGCACTGACAAGCTGTAGGGCACATAATATTCAGAGGCCTTTGAAGGTGCTGTAAATTCAGCATGAGGCTGACTTCTGCTGCCCCTTGCAGAAGAGAATGTGAGAGCTCACCCAGAAAGGGCAGATTTCATTTTGTTTTCTGACATTGCTTGTTGGCCCCAAGAAGAGAAGCATGCAGGATAAATCTAGAAAACAGGCAAGTGCAACCTAGGGCGTGCTCAGGCATGACGTATGCCCCCTGCCATGGGTGATCCTGGATGGAAAAGAATAGGAATAACCTGAGAAACCAAAAAACACTTTAAAAATTATGTAGCTAATTTGCATGCACAGCAGAATGTCCCAAATAAATGGAAAAACTGTATGCCAAACAGCATATGCAACTATCCATTCGCCTGTACAGTTATTCAGACTCTATTCAAAGGTCTGTGCACACCTCTGCCAGCTAATCCTTAGCTGGAATGTAGATAACAATATCAATATATCACACAGACCATGAATAGAAGAACCAAGCCACCTGTGCGTCACTCCTATTTCTCTTCTGACAATTGACACAAAACTTCTATGAATGTATGAATTTTGCTGAGATGCACGAGATTAGTATCTCAGAAAAGCTGTGTGAGTAATTGCATTTTGCTTGCAAGAAGTTCCAAGCCTGTTTTACTAAAATGCTTTGAAGCATGTAAGTTCTGACTATATTGGGGTTTCACTCCCTAGTCAATCCATGTACTGCTCACAGCAAACATTCATGAGGATGAAAACTATCATAAGAACTATACTCCATACCTTTTTTTGCTGATGATAGTGAGTAAACTTATTCAAATGTGTTTGCTGTGATTACCATATCAATATTAACATTACATTAATTATTTCTCCTTATTGGCTGATTTGTCACATTTCTACACTTTCTTGGAATGATATCTATACGAGGAAAAGTTACATGGCTTTATTTGATCCCATCTGTTTTCATCTCATTCTAACTTTAGATTTTTAATGATGCTATTGTGTTAAACAACTGATTTCTGAAAAAAAAAACCACTTAAAAAAGTACTGAATAGGGCGATAAGGAATGACTAACGTGTGTCTTTGTGTCTTTATGCCTGGAACAATTAAATATTCTCAGAATTGCAGTATGGAAAAAAAGGAATACAACAGAGTTCTCTGAAACCCAGAATGGTACAGAGCACATAACAGCAAACAATTGTACACTCTTTGTAAGAATATAACAGTGAAGAAAAATAAAATGAAACTGTCAGGGGGAGAATTCAAAGGAGAAGTAGATAACAGATAAACTGTTTGTATTTAAAGGGTGTTGTGGGTGGTATGACTCCATATGGCTTCAAAGACATCATAGTACAAATTAAAGGAAAAAATTATGAAAGGCCTATTGAATACAAATGTTTTGCATTTGGTTCATGAGAGCCACAAATATAATTTGCTATGGTCACTGGGGTGGGGATGGGAAACTATCACTGCATGTTTGCCAGTTAGCACCTTTCACAGGACACCTACTAGGCTGCTTGTAGCTATGATTCCTAGCGGTATTGCCAGTGTCATGTCATTAACATTAAATTTAAAAAATAAATGTTCAACGCAAACAAGACAGATTCTAACCTCATAAACATTCTCTAATTTTCCTTCAAAGTCAATCTGTGTTCCTAACTATTCCCTCTTTCTTTTGTGAGCCTTGATTAGTGCCATGAGAAAGGTACTCAGAGGTACCACAGGAAAATTGACTAGTTCAGCCAGACCTCCTTCAACAGTACGGAGAGCTATTGCTGGTTGATTCAAACAATTTGTTTAGGTTACACTTGAGAAATAACCCAGCATAGACATTTAAAGAAATTAATGATTATACCTTGTTAATAAACTTTAAGACTGCACTTTTCAGAGAGGTCAGGAGCCACAAGGAGGCCCCATTCTCCAGTACAAGAGCACCATATTTCCCAGAGGGTTAAATGCCCAGTGTTCTTTTTGACCTTTGGAAAATCCACCCCAGAAGGTGCATGTATTCATTTTCTCAGTGACTTCAAATAAATGACGGCTGAAAATGAAACCACACTTGAGAACAAAGGGTGTCACAACATGATTTTTGTACAGCACCCATGAATTTTATTTGCTTGTAATTGTGTCTGTGATCAGCATTGCATTCAAAGGGCTCACAGTTTTAAAATGTCTGGCTGGACAGAAAAATCTATATTGTTAGTTTTAAAACTTGTCTCTGAAAGATATTATCAACATACTGCCAGAGAAACAAAAGACAGTCCCACGTGTTTTGCACAATGGGTGTCCTCCAGACCAGCCAGCAAGGCCAGTGCACTTACTGCAGTTAAGGGAAAGCCTTTCTACTGCTCCTGACAGCACCTCACACAGTCTCTGGGCAAATATAAGAAATGATTGCAGCTCTACAGGAAACATGTAAACATTTGTGTGTGCAGTCTGACTACAGTAAAGGACTGGATCAGAGACACAAGTTATCTAATACAATAATCTGCCCTTGAGATAGCCGCAGGATGTATATCTGAGAAAAGAAAACCCCTGAGTAGATAAATATGGAAATAGAGGATAATCTTCTTCTGTAAAGATTGATTTTTAAATCCCAGGAGTTAGAATTTGCTTTAAAGCCTGAAACATGAGTTTTGATATCTATCTCATTACTCTTTTTTTCTTTTTTTAAGCGTTGGTTATTACATCTGAGGATTCCTGACTGTACAACATGCAAAGTTCCTTCTTGTCTTGATAAATTCATGACCTTGGGGATTACTTGTCAATTCATTGCATTAATTTTTTTATAGGAATATGGTTCAAGGAATAGAAATTCAGATTAGTTATGTGAGTTTAAAAATTCTATAGTGAAAATTTATGGTTATTACAAAACATTCCAGCACCTCATCAAGATTTATGATAAAAGTATACAGTTATATTTTTGGGATCTATTTGTCCAATGGATACACTTTCCTATCTCCTAGTACAATGAATAAATATTAGAAATGGGAAGAACAGATACAGAAAAATAGATATAAAAATACAACAGATATTTCTGCAAGGATAAATATCTTCTGTTAAAGCAAGTGCAATGGCAGCTATTATGGTTTTGTTGCATGCAGTTTGAGAAACTCAATTCTTCACAAATATTGGACAGTTTTCTGGATATAACCTGCTGTTAAATATATCCTGTCACCTTTCAAGGACTAATTCATAATAATTTTTAATGTGTACTTTCAAGGAGTTCTTTTAGACATGCAACACTTATTAAGAGAGATGTATTAGGAAGATATATTATTCTGATGAAATTGTTTATCAGGAAAAACAATTGTACAACTAGAAAAAAGTATTTTTTAAAAAATAAGGTCATTCACCTATGAATATATGTAAGTTAAGAATCACCAGCATGAGATTAGATCTCCTCTTAAAACATCCTTTTATCTAACTACATATACAGGAATGGTGACAAGCAGATCTTAGTTATACATATTTTGACCAGACTGAACTCTTATCACACTCAGTTTTAAAAACAATAAGAAATCCATGTCCCGAGTTTATGATTCCCTGAAAATAAATTGACCTCTAAAAATGCCAGAGTTTGATTTTCACACCTGCTGAGCTGTCTCCAGAGATCAAGAAATCTGAAGGAAAAAACAGGCTGGGTAGTAGCATTACAATGATGCTCTGGAGATTTTTGCATTAAAGTTTGGCCAGTGCCACTTCAAAAATATTCCACTGTTTGAAAGGATAACACTGTTTTGTAGAAAAAGAAACAAAAAAGGTGTTCACAGCTTGGCAATTTTCTGTCTGTACAACATTTGCTTCCCAGAGGGAGGCTACAAAACAAGTGCATATCTACACCTGTGTGAATGTATAGTAGATCAGTGGATGAAGTGTTAGCAGTGGAACTTGGACAGCAGCATCTTTCGGTTTGGGGTTATTGGTATTGGTAGTCATAACCCAAATGTATTCAACTTTCAAAAAGGTCTAGTAAGAGATTTCTTCAATTTANGGGGTGGGTCTGGTTCTTGGGGTTTTTTGATTTACTTATTTCCTTTCTAGGTTATATCTACCTGTAGCTATAACTATCTAAATGTATTGCATATATGCAGTCACATGCCTAATCTTGCTCCATATCAAAAAGGCTGTAGAAATAAAATGGAGGCAGTGCATGACTATTCTTTTGCAATGAATATGTCATGAACATGTATTTACAAGTACTGTAGAAATGTGCATTCTCACAAGCAATCATAAAGCTTTTGTTGAGTCTTTTCTTACCAAGTTGTTCTGCTAAATGTTTTCCCCTTTCAGTGAAGATTACCCGTTCATCCTCCATGTCACATTTGTTGCCAACCAAAATAACCTGGGCATTATCCCAAGAGTACGTTTTGATTTGAGTTGACCTTAAAAAAGAAAGAGAGAGAGAGAGAGGAGTCAAAGCATAGAAAATTCCCCCTAAGTCAATTTCAAACAGAGTTGCAACAAGACAAAAGAGACAATACTGATTTTGACAACTAGGGTAACATGATTCTGTTTAATTACAGATTTCAAATAAATAGGGATTATCTGTTAGGTATTATTATTGCGGGGATATTATCAACCCAGGTTTTACTTATGCTTGCTAAAAACAGTATTTTCTCCTGCCATCAACATTCTTCCTATATTTTTAGAAAGAAGCAATTACACTTTCTCCCATTTTCACATTTTAACGCAAACCTTATAATCTGAAAAAAGAGCTCTGAAAATCAACAACTTATTAATTTCTTATCTTTCGACTTTTAAGATCAGGATGTAAATTTAGCAGCAAAATTTCAAAACTTCACAGCCAGTCTGTCTTCCTTCTGTTATTTCTCTCCAGCACAATACTCTACAGGTTTTTGACCTCCCAGAAGGGCGGCAACATTTACATTATGCATTAAGTCATAGGCAGGGGCTGAGTTTGAACTCTGATTTACCTTCCATTTACATTATACAAGACTTAACCATGACCGCAGCTGAATGGGAGTATCTGAGGCCTTGAAACACCATGGGACCAGGAGTGCTGGTGGTGAAGCAGCTTGCCCTACAATGCTCTCTTCTGCAGTTTGCGTGACGCAGGTAATGGGTGACTTAGGAGAATACTCGTGGTACCTCTCGGTTGCTGCCTGACACCATTCTGCTGGTGCCCAGACCTGCTCTGGAGGAAGGAAAGCTCCATGGCTGGCTCCAGGCTCAGATAAGAGTGATGCTGCTGGTTACCACCTCCTAATTGGGAGCAGTGCCTGCCCTTGAAGGTAACACAGGAAGAACTTACCTTTTTCCTGGGTCTTGTGACTATGTCTGGCTTTAGGCTCTGGGTCAAGTGTTTGGTAGGATATGAATACATCTCTGTCTCCATATGATTAACGGAGAGAGAAAAAGATGGAGAGCATCTCTCTTTCTCCCAGCCTGTCCCACACCATTGCATTCCTCCCTCCCTCCCTCTCTCCCTGCCTCCCTTTCTCCTTGGACATTACAGGGTGCTTAGGAAAACAGCAATAGAACAGAAACTAACCTCTACAGCTACACATTTATGAGAGGACTCCCTGGAAGGGAATCCTGTGGCATATCAGGGACCTTTCTTTCTCAGTCTCTTTGAGAAAAGGTGGAAAATCTTCAAAAATCTGTCACCTAAATGTCTTGGAAGTTGGTCTACTGTGGGAGCTGTGTTCACTAGTGACCCCTTCTCATAACACAGCCATCACCTCTACACATTCAGACCCCTGTCTGCAAACTGTTACACTCACGAAAAGGATCATGATGCAGTCTGACAACTAATTGTAGTGAAAGACAGAAAATGGATCAAATCTCCCCAGCTGGCTTTGCTTACCACAAAACCAGAGGCATGGCTATGGGCAAAAGCTGCTGTAGCTGTCTTTGTGACCCTGGGTCCAATGCCAATGCCTACAGGTCTCCTGCATGAGTCAAAGGACCTCTAGGCCATGTCTGATGGGTTTGCAGTGCCCAGGCAGAGGAATTTAAGGAGAAGGATCACACTGCCTTTAGGAATGTTTCACTTTATCACAATGACCAAAAAGAAGCTGAAGCAAGTCCCAGACATTTTGTGCTACAGATTGTACCCTTGACCTGACCTGATCTTTTCTTCAAGAAGTGGACACTGCTACTTTAAATCTGTTCTAATAGTAATTTGAGTAGGTGTTCATAAGGCACTGTGACCAAAGAGAAATCAGACTTCTCTGTATACTTGCATTTTTACTAAATATACCATTTCTCAGAAAAAAGGACAACATGCATTCACTTTGGCAGAAATGTCCTTTTGGAATCATGGACAGTGGTTAAGCAAAGTAGAATTATTATTGTGTTTTTTAACCAGAACTACATTTGTTGCCAGAGTAATTTTGAAAATACATGTACCTCAAATGTCAGAGTATGTTAGTCCATTAAGGACTCTAAAAGAGCTTAGCTCTGAACAATTATTAAATGGGAGCCAATTTATTACATTTATGTCAGCAGGAAATCAAATATATTTCAAAAGCAAAATATACTGTAAAGATATTAAGCTTTACTTACATAATCTGCAAAGTTGAAATAGAATTAACTGATGAAAGAATACAACCTGAAGAAATATCATCACACAAGGGTAAAAACCATTCATTCAGCCTTGTTGTGCAGACTTTGGCTCCAGAGCTTTACATGAGCTTCTTTCTTTAAGAATGTAAGCTCCCTTCATTTTACTGCAGCCAGACGTGATTTTTTATTCAACAACTGTGAATCTGTGCATTAAAATACTTCTCATTACCAAAGTAACTTTTTTTATTCATGGACATTTTTAATCTGTATTGCTTATGTCTCATCTTCTAGTCTCATCTTCTTCTTTTTTTTTTTTTAAGTAACAAGAAGAGATCTCATCCTTGCAAAAAAAATCCAAAGGCTTAGGTTTGCAAAAAGACTCCATAGTGCAAAAAATATAACTGACTGACTGAAAATCAGTCAAATGTATCCTCAGCCAACCCCACATCAGCAGATGTTTGATTCAAAGTATGTAATAGTCTTACCACTGTTTTATTTTAGACATACATTTCCACTATTGGCTTCTATGGGTTGTGATTCCCACAACTCTCCACCAAAGCCAACACTTAGGTCATTTGAAAAAAAGAGATTTTGCTGCTCCTTGCATACATGACCTTTCAAATGACCGAGGCTTCTGATTAATCCAAAACACAAACTGTTGACCACGTAAAGACCTTCAGCCTCAGGAAGACTGAAGACATGAGAAGGCAAAGATGATGTTTGCAGTAAGCTGAAAATGACTGTTCTTGATCACTCTCAGTGCCCTGTTGTATGTCAATAGTAATTTACCCTGTAAATCTTTCGTATTCTGCTTGTATGGTAGGCAGGCAATCTGCATCATGCTTGAATTTTTATAATATATATATTCCAGAGGGGCAGATTCATGGAGCAGTGCAATGATCCATTACTTTCCATGATCAACACAAGGCTCGTTCTGCCTGTACTTCAATTCTGCCATGTTCCTTGTCAAAAAAGAACACTTGTTGAACACAAATAAAAGCAATGCTATTGGCTCATCTTAAAACAGTGAGATCTTCAAATAACTGCCCAGGCAACAAAGGCAGGGTGCCTGTGTGTGCTCTTGGGCAGCGTACAAGGAATGCTGCACAGTGTGATAGAGCAGGGTTCAGAGCACACAGCCCCAGCTGGCTGAGCAGCTGAGATGCTGGAAGCCAAGGCAGAGAGCACAGAGCAGCAAGGAAGAGCTGCTCTGATGCTACCACTGTGGAACACAGACTCTTCGCATCAGATTAGGCAATTAAAGGTTATCTGTACATCCAAAAGAAGCACAGAGAGAGTATGGCAGGAGAGAGAGCCCAAATAATATCCTGGCCCTGGCTGCTCTCAGACCTATTGCAGGAAACATCAGATTAACTAAAGCCTATGTCCACTAGCCTGGGCGAGCAGGAGTGCACTAACGCAGGCTACCAAATTAAGACTCAGAGAAAGACTTGGATGTCACATCCAGGTCCCTGCCAGGGTTGTTCCAGGACAGCCCTAGCCCCACTCTCTGGCATGAAACCCATCACTGTGAGTCAACACCAGAGGCTTATGTCCAGGTGCCAGAAACTGAGGATACTGGGGACCAGGGGCAATTACTGGTCAGACTGAGTGTATGAGTCCAGCTGCTGGAGGGAGCCAGGATGTGTATGTCTGCACAGATACACGTTCTCATGAGTGGGCCTCAATGCTGCACTGCTGTGAAGGGGAACAGTGTGAGGATGGTGAAGTTCTTGGTATTTGTGGGAGCACTCTGGATGGTCCTGGGTCTTTTTGTCTGCCATGTGTGTGTAAATGGTCATGTGTATATGCATAAATATATGTGTTGTCCCTTTGTGAGTTGTGTGCACATGGCCTGCTGGAAACAGACCTTCAGCCCCACTAGTGGTTGGACATGGGGTATGGAGCTGCTGCAGGATCTCCCCTCTTAGTCAGATCCAGCAGGATATATTTTCCACTAAGAGTTCAGACTTGGCTGTGCCTGGGTAACACAGCATTGTTCCTTGAAGAAACTGCTACAGAAGGCCAATCTGTTGTTTGCTGTACTCAATATATTTTAGGCAGCACCCACCGCTGGCACACCTTGGGTTCACAAATACTTCTTCAGAGGATCATTTTTTACTGACTCATATATGTCCAGGACAAATATTCATATGACCTGGAATAGTCTCTAGTATATTTTCACCCACAGACTGCACAGAAGGTAAACAAATATACTCAATAAAGACATTTCCATACAGTAAATATACCAGGAAAATGAAATTTTAGAGACAGCCTCAATCTATGCACCTTTATTCGGACCTAGCCCTCCCCTCCAACCATAGAGGGGCTGGGTTCTGTAGGCTTTTTAGATTAATTATGTAGTAAGTCACATGCACAGATAGCAAGAGAAACACCCTAATAAAAATGCTCCAGAGGGGGCTGTGTGCAATATTTATCCCAGCAAGTTCAGGGAACATGTTGTACTTCTGATATTCTGATTTCTGAAAGGAGTACTCAATGAACTGGGGTGCATCATCTTGCCAGGAAAAAGAAATAATAAAAAACCTAAGCAGAAAACGTCAACCAACCCAAAACCAAATTTAAAAAAAGCTCTACCAAAACTGGATTTTTTTGAAGTAACTGTTGAGTTCACTGATTAATCCTTAAAATTCTCCCATCTTCATCTACAACATGGGGACTGCAAAGCCCATTAGCTGAACTGCTAGAGGTCACAGTGTAGTGGTGGGATCTGGGGGGGAGTCCAGGTTATCTATTCTAAAACTTTCTCAGTTTATTTAAGTATTTGGTGAGAGGCAGTATCAGAGCAGCAACTATGAGTTTGGATGTGTTTCCAAAAGCATGCCGTGTCCCCAGTTGAACTTCCTGCTTTTACTTCTACTGAGTGTGCCAAGTGTCATATGCTCCTCTGAGCAGGAAGAGTTGCTCTCCAGCTTTTTCAGGAGGTATCATTTTCCTTCCATAAATAAAGCAATGAAGGGTTGCTTTCCCCCTTCTCCCAGTCTCCATCCTGTGATGTGGGAAGACACACCACTGCCCTCTCCAACCCCTCATACAGACAGGGATGGTAAGGGGAAGCTCTGTTCCCGTCTTTTCAGGACATGGGATCATGCCACGAGTCCTTTCCCACCCTGTCTGTGAAGAGGTCTGACACACTTCCCATTCAAGACAGGGTGAGTCTGGTCTCCCTCATACAACCAAGTGTTTTCAACACTTCAGTGCACACCATAAGCTCCGTTCTTTTTCCCATGCCCTCCTTTATGTCTCCTAAAAGCTTATTATTCCCAGCCGTGCTGATAGGTTTTGTGCCTTAGGAATGGCCCAGCATCCTGGAGTTTACCCATTGCCTCTCTCTCTCATGCTTATCTTGTGGATATGATGAAAATGGGGCATATATAGCCCCTGTACAGCACGTTAAATGGCTGCAATGCTCAATCTTGATCGTCATTTGGAATCTGGCTTTGTACCAGCTGCTCTGTACTTGGTGCTTAGACCTTGCTGCAGGGAGGGCAGGATCTCAGGGTGGCCTCAGGCTTTTCATCTGTTCTGCAGTAAATAATCTGGTGTTAGTGGGAAATAGGCCATTCAAAATGCATAAACCTACCAACCAAAATCCCAACTCAACTCTCTAACTGGGATTTTGAAGACAGTATTAAGGTTAAAAATTTGCAGTATTAAGGTTAAAAATGAGACAAAGGATCCTGGATCTTGAATACTAGACATTTTGTGGCCACAGTTATTGGTATAGTAGGAATATACCAGAAATAATTAGTAACAATGTCAGTAATAATAAAAAGAAGATGCTAACACTTGCCAGATTATAATTGTACTGATGAATAGCTGGAGCCATACACAACCCCCAGGAAACACAACTATCTTTAAGAAACAGCTCAGAATCTTTCCTCCTCTACTGACAAGGAAGATCTGGATATTTGCTACTTTTGAAATATTGCTACCTGTTTCATCATTCTGGTGTGCTCCGCCTGCAGGCCACAAAAGCTCAATGATTGAGGCTAATACAAATTGTTTCATCTCTTGCATTTATTAACCCCTTTATAACTATTGAAGCAGTTAGTAAAAACCATGAAAAGTAACTCATAAAGGAAATAATTGTCAAAATAAAAAGCTGATGTAGATGAACATGTGACCAAAATGGGGAAATTGCACCTCAATCGTTCTCAAGGAAGGTTTAAATCTACTGGACGTTTTAGCATGTTCACTTCTGTCCAGAATGAATGATGTATATTGAACTTGTTATGTCTATTTTCAGTAATGGTACTGGCACCTGCTGACTGCAAGGACTTACTAACATATGATAGAGAATAGGCTGAAATGTCCTGGCAACACAGGAGTAATGAAAATTGATAGAGAAGAGCAATGCAAGGGGGACAAAAATGAGCAACATAAATTTACACCATCCTTAGTATCACAAAACAGCAAGGGAAGAAGGGTGTGGGGAGCAGTGGATGTGCTAAGGGTGCATTTAGTGTGGGTAGCTCGGTGAGCAGGGGCAGTGTGAGCTGCAGATTGGGCTCTGGTGGCAGGAACTCCAGGAAAGCTAAACCGGCACTACCTTTGCATAACAAAGGGCCCAGGAACCTGTGGTGTCAGCCAGGTGACCAGACACTCAGACACAGTGGGAACTGATCACCCTGGGCTTTTGAGAGGTTAGACTGGGAGGGTATAAAAGCTCGGGGTGTCTTTGTTAGGGGTCCCTCCTCAAAGGCACCAGCTTGAACCATTAATTTGTTACTGCACCATGATTAAATTATTTTAAGGATCCAGACACCTATGGATGTCTGAGGCTCTGTTGTGGGAAAGGTAGGAAAGCCAGTGAGGAAAGCTGGTCTGATTGTGCGTGTGTGGGCTGTGTAGGGAGTCAAACAGGGCACCTGCCGGGTCGCTGAAGCTGCCCACTGTGAAGAGACTTCGGTCCCAGCACAGTGGTGCAGATGTGACTCCTGGATGGTTGGACAGGAAAGTTTCCTATAGAAATATACTATCAAAAATGAGATATATCAACCCCTCCATATTTGCAACAGAGCTGGATATATGAATATTGCTCAAGACTGGCTGTATTTGATGTGTCACTTGTTGTTTATGCAATACTGTGTTTTCTGTCTGGATTGAAGGGCAAATGCCTTATGCTTGTGAAAAAACCAAACCCTGAGACTGAAGAAATCAGAAGAATACCAATGATTCTGACAGGCTTTATCTTCCTTGTGCAGAGCTAAAGCGTGCACACCACGCAATGGAAGGCTACACATTTAACTTTTCCTTGGAGGAAGATATACTGATGATGCAGAAGCAGCATCACAGGTGTGACACTAACAAATTTCTGGTTCATTATCAGCCAGAAAGCTAGTCAAAATGTACATTACCCAGAGCATCACAGGTTTTCATTGTTCTGGTAAGAATTGCATCTATTTTAACGAAAAAAAAACCCCACTACAAGCTACTGAGTCCATAACTTCATTTTAGAAAACCACGTGTTACATTTCAGTTTTGACAGGCTGTAAAGATATTCAAAATTAATCCAGTTCTTTCAGAGATAAAACTGAGCTGATCTGTAATATGTGCATTTTTATAACCTTTTGCAAGGAAATATGACATTTTGTAAAAAGCTTAGTTACTTAAAAACAAAAAAAGAAGATAGAAAGGGGACATAACAGCTAAAGATGTAAGAGCTGATGTTCTCTGTGTGTTTACGGCATTTATTTTTATTTATTATTGGTGATATTCCATTACCATAATTGTAAGAAGGAAGTATATGCTTGCTCAGTGATGTCCACTCTGGGTCTGCTTATGGTACAATGCAATAAGAACCGATATAGCATTAATAATTACACAATTCTGTGTGGTGATTAAGATGAGAGGAAAGGCATTACAGATGTTCGTCAATCAGAACTGTCTTTCTAGTCAACTATTTCTAGCTGTTCCTACTCTGCACATGGAAGTGCCTTCCCACACAGAGTTCCCTGCTGAGTATTTTATTGAGTTACATTCCATCTTTCATGCAGTACACAAATATTTTTCTGAAGAGTCGACGTATTAGTTTTGGTGCCTTTTCTGTACACTGTTGTTTCAGGTAAGAGTATCAAGTGTTTGTTATTGTCTAAAAATTAGTTTCTGATACTAAAATACAAATCCCTGGGATAATGGTCTATGGTACCAAATTAATATATTGTTGGCAAAAGACATTAAATTCTAATTTTTACACACTTCTCTTTAGTTGGAGTGACAATGAAGGACCAGAAGCACGCAGAGCATACTCCATTTGTGTTAATTAGACTGTGGATGTCCTTAGATCTTGGGCAAAATCTCTGCATTTTGCTTTTTTCACAGCTGTCAAATACACTTTGAAACTGCCTTCCAATGCCAGTGTAGCAGGAGCCCAGTTATTAAATTATTGTATTAATAAAAATAATTACTATATTTATTTATNTATATATATATAAATAAAGTACTGTACTTAGTATCCCTCCTTCGCAGTGCCTCCTGTGCTGAGTTATGATGGCTGTCTCTTTAGACAAAAAGCCCACCAGGTGGGGTATTTTCCTATACCTACACAGCCCTAGGCAGAGTAAGGTCACCACACACAGTAAATCACCCCGACATTGCACACACCATAGACTGTTTTGTCAAGTGGACAGATAGCAGAGAATTTGTGGGGGAGCTCATGTCCTACTCCTATGCAAGGTGGGCTCTGGCTGAAGGTATGCAGAATTCATGAAAGAGAGCAAATTGCTTGTCAGTCAACTCTATTTCTTCCGTTTGTGCTATGCAGTATACACCGGTTTTCCAGGCTTTTTGTTTAGAAAAGTTGAATGGACAATTACATAACTAGTGAATAATAGATAATAAACAGTGTGTTAGACACTAAGGACAAAGGGATCTTCCAAGCAACTTCCTTGTATTTTTTATCAAGATAAAACAAGATAAAGTACATCTCAATATTTAATACTTATTCACAGGAGTACAAAGTCCTCTCTTACAACAAGGTTTACTTATGGGCAGACCAACTAATATAGCACATTTTTCACAGTAGGACACATGTTAATGAAGAGTTTTTATGTCATGTATAATGCCACAAGCTGTGTCATACTGTGGGAAGTGATTTAACAACTCGCCACACAGACAAAAGGCTGTACATTTTAATTTTCTCCCCACTGAGAAACCCACCATTAAATTATCATCCTTCAAAGCTGCTACCACACATGCACAGTGAAAACATTAAAAAAAATAGAGTTTGAAAGTAGATGGAAAAAGTATTTATAGGAAAATAATATTCATGGAAACAATAAAAGGCAAAATACAGACTGCACGTGCACATCTTTTCATTATCCCCTTGTTTTCATGTTCCAGATGCTTCCAAATAAATGATTCTGTTTATCACCAATTTATGTTGATTGCCTAGACTGTCTCTGGAATTCTGAGTAATGATCCTAATCAATCCAGCTGATCCTAACTCTGGTATTTGAAAAACAGAGCTATAAAACAAGGGAATTATGAAGAAATGTACTAAAGCAACTACAGCATCTGTTTGCATATATTACGCTTTCAAGTAAATGAGCAATTTGCTGCCACTTAACATTTCTTTTGCTTGCCATTTTGCATTCTTATATATATAATAATATGTATGTATAGAGAAACAGGTATAGACAGATATCTATGTGTCCTCGTTTTCTGTTTTTCTTCCTGACAGGGATAGGCTTTTGACAATTAAATATATATATAATTAAGCAAGAAATACTGATGCTGAACAAGTTCTTTTGGTCCTACAGTCTCATATCTAATACTTTCTTCTTCACTGCACGTGTAACAATCCCTTAACCCTGGACTGCATTGCCTACCAAAGAGACTCTATCACTTCTGGAATTACTGACTAGCCTCTCACCTCCAGCCCCAAAGAGCATCTACACAATAGTGGCGTTTTGGAAGCAGTGAAGTTCTTAAAAGCACAGTCAAGTTCTTTAGTTTTGTAACAATATTCAGAGTTCTATAGCAATCATTGAGCTGGATCACACAGGGTTATTTATTTTTTCATATTTTCTTTTAAATAGAAAATCCAGATTCATATTTACAATATATACGGCAAGTATCTGCCAACAGGACATCCCTATTTTTAGGAACTTCTGATTAAACAATTCTCAGGAACTCCGAGTTGACCCTGACTTTTTACTGTCAAATCTCATTATGAAATTCATTGAACATTTGTCACTCTTAATCCCTTTCTACCTGTTTCACCAGGAATGACTTCCAAGTTTCTCTCACTTATCAAATTCACTGCTTTGGATTTCATTTCTGTTATTTTTTAGCTTTCACTTCTTTTAAGTTTAAATGAACTCTGCTATTACTTCTCTTATGTCCAGTTGTCTTAGATAATTTTGGGTTATTTTTCCCATTTAGTACTTTTCATGAACTCTTTCATAAATAACTCAGTCTTACATGCATATAAACTGTGTTCTGAAATGCCTGTGTTAAAGTATTAGAGACGGAGTTGAAAGAAATCATACTTAATTTTAATCTCTGAAAAAGCCTACCAGGTCATTGAAGCCACCTGTGATAAATTATCGTGACCTATCCTTGTAAAGGATTCATGCAGCATACAAGTGTCAGGACAATCCATGTGAGTTATTTTATTTCTTCTTGATAGGACTGACAGCATTGGTCTACTAAAACATCAAGGATATGTTTCCTCTGTTAGTACTATTTTATACCAAAATTGGTATAAATCCTAGTGGCATTTTGTCTTTAAGGTTACTTAGCCCGTTATCCTCTGGAAGCAGCACAAAGGAAACATTCAGAACTATACTCAAACACTAGGCTTTAAACTTTAATTCTCCCATTGTGTCCTTCCACCCATTCCTCTTTGGAAGTAATTTCCCTGTGTGGCTAGGCCCTTGCAAACACAAGGGATTTGAGGTCTGAAATTTTCAGTCGTAATACATGTGGCCTAGTTTTCATCTAAGCATGTGAGCTTCCTCCTTTTTTCAGAGGTACCTGAAATTGGACTGGCAAAATGGCAACTATCTTAATCTCACTGTTAATTGAAGCTGGTTTAAACAGTCAAGTATGAGTTACATAATTGTACTGAGGTTTTGGCGGGGGGGGGTTTGATTGTTTTTTTTTTTCCATTTGAGGTCCTGAGGGTAAATTTTTAATTAGTCTAACCACACTCTGCTTTTAGGGTACTGCTGATCAAAATTCATTCTTTGAGGGCTGCCAGTGGCCAAAGACAACAATAAAATCCATTTCCCTGTCTACATCCTGTCTGGCACAGGGTGGCAGGATTGTCTTGCTGACTCACCCTAAAAGCAAGTGAACCGCAGGTTTATTCCTGCTGACTCACAGAAGATGGAGGGAGGCATTAGACTTCAGATTTTATTTATAGGATTAAAAATAAAGTAAGTTTTTGTTTGGTTGGTTTTTTTAAGGGGAGGTTGTATATTCATTCAGAATGTCAGTAGTGCTGCTATCTTATTCACAAATCAAAAGACTGGGTTTATAGATACATATGGGTACATGTATATATATCTCTTTGCCTCTCAAGCCCTAGCTAGCCCTAAAATAAGAATTTTGTTCTCCATCACAGTTGTGCAAATAAAAAAATAGTGTTTGTCCCTGACCCCAAAAGCTAGCTTTAAAAGGAAATCCTGATTATTGCAGAACCTGACAGCAACACGTTCAGGCATAAATACAACATTCTAGCAAAACATTTGGAGATTAGATGTAAAACTTTTTAACACTTTTGAAAATGGAACACAGTGGCATTTCAATAATCTAGAGCCCTCTCCTAGGGCTCATGCTGAACTTTCAAAAATTAAAGTTTATCTCACTCTGCCTGTGAGGTCTTTAAAGCATACTAAACCATGTTCACTAACATATTTGTAAGGTTGCAGCTTCTTTCTGACAAAAAAAACCAAAACCAAAAACCAAAAACAAAACCAAAACCAGAACAGTTTAATGTTGTTTTATTAGTACTTTGTCAGTGATTTCAGTGGGTAAACACTCCTCTCAGAGGACACAACCATGTTCATTAAACAGGTGCTTGGGAAGACAGTAATCTTTGTATGGAAAGGTTATAAGGGCAAGCATCAGAAAATTGAAAGTTCATCAGTAGAATTGCTCTGTATTGCGGAGTAGAGTGAAGTAATGTACTGAAAAATCAAAAGAATAAAACATTTCCTATGCATGGCTGGAAATGAAAGTCTAAAATTTCAAACAAGTAATTGTGAATGAATGAGTTCATCACCAGTTCCTTATAAGGTACAGAGGAGAGGAAGAAGTAAAAACGCAGGGCTCGGCTTGTGGCAGACTTGTGGCTGAGTACACCCTTGTGTGCATGGCGGAACTGAGGAAGCCTTACCACCTCCTGCCATCCAACCTCCTTTCATCCCCTAATCTCCACCCGAAATAGTGCCGCAGTCACAGGGAGTGTATTTGGGGAGGCAGCCCTGTGTTTTCCTACACTGACAAGCAGAGCTAAGAAAGATTGAAAGGGAAGAGCACATATCTGAAAATCCTGATGGTATTAATCACCAGGTCCCACAACAAAGAGATGCTTTGGCTGATGTAATCTTGAAAAAATCCTGGATTTCAATGAAGCAAAAATCTGCATAGCAACATTTGAAATTGAGGTCTCTGTTATTCATAGATGAATGGGATGTTACAGAAAATCTGGCTTCATTTATACATGCCTTTGTCAGCATCTGCTGGATTAGAGTAAGAAGTCATAGGGTATAAAATCTTCAGTCCTCAGAAACTTTAGCTAGCCCTCATTGTCTTCTTAGCAATGTGTGCTGCTTTGAGCTCGTTTAACCCTGTAAATATGGGGGCTGCAGATCACAGACTGACTGAAATGGAAGTCATTATTTCCTGGGTCTGCCAAATTTTACTGCAATGTGAAGGTAGATTTCGAGATTTACCCAAGACAGCTAAAAGGTCACCTTCAGATTGTCCTCTAAAACAAGGACTTTATTGATAGCTCTGTTCACAGACACAAAGTGCCCTCCGTGAGTAGGCTTTTGTATGTTGCATTGTGGATTTACAGACTGGGGAATTACCAGTGGGACCCATCAAGGGGTAAAGAGAAGATCAATGCTACTCTTTCAACACACAAAAAAAAAACCCAAAACCAAAACAATCAAAAAAGAAAAGGAATTTCAAGCAGGGTGTTCAGTCTTATCAAGGCTTTTGTTCAAAGACACAAACAATGACTACCTCTCTCAGACAGACAGTCCATATAAATGAATTTATGCAATCCAAGGCCAACCTGAAGCACAGATGTGGAAGGTTTGAGAGGGGAAGGACAATGCAACTGAACTACTACTGCAAGTGCAATGCAATTGAGCTACTTTCTTTTCTTGAGAGCCACAGAGCCTCTGGGGGATGTGCAGAGCACATTCAGGGAAACAGGGCTTGTCTCATGGACCTAGTGGTTCACAGGGCAATCCCATGACCTCCAGGTGAGCATTGATAGCTTCTGTCTTCCATTTGGAAAAAGAGAAGATAATTTGAACAACAAGGTTTAAATTTATATTGTGTTTTCCCATTTGTCAGAACAGTGCTGAATAGATCAATAATTTCATAAACAAATTTTAACTTCTTTCTCTGGACATCTGGCAGGAGAAGGACTTAGAATGGAAGATGGGGTGTGAATGAAGCAAATTATGAGTTATCTGAAAACCCTCAAGTTGCGTAAAATGGAAGAGATGCTAAGTGATAATCAAGTACCTTTTCTAAAATTTGTGGTAGATAATCTCTGAAGGCTCTGAAGTGCCTCACTGTATTTAGACAATTTAGAATATGAAGGTAAACCAGATTAAAAAAAATAGAGACTACTGAAAGTAACACAAAAGGTTCTATTAATTTTTTTAATTACATATTACATATTTATGTATCATGTGTGAGTGAGTCTGAGAGAAATAATAGCCTTAATCTTACTAAATCATGAAACAAATATGCTATATTTTTTCTTAATATATGATTGCTAAATTAGAAACTCTTTCCTCCCTCTCCTCAATTTTTCTTTGAAGGTTTTTCTAAAATTTTTGCATAGCACTAGAAAATCCTCATTGCATTCTAAACAATGGCTGCTTAAAGAGAAATCTGATGAATTAACAGTAATAAACAAAATGAAATATCTAAAGGCAGAAGACACCCAAAAATGATATAAATTCTTAATATAACCAAAACTCAGTTTGCTGATTCACTTCTCACTTAGTCACACAGTGCAAAGATAAATATTTAAAAGCAAGATAAATTAAGAACATGCTCTCAGTCAGTGTGGAAAAAAAAAAAAAAAAAAAGAAAAAGAAGCAACCTTGAATATAAACAACTCACCTGAAGAGATATGCAAGAAGGAGGTAGCTGCTACATTGCACACCAAAAAGGAGTTGGGCCTATAGCATATATATAAGAAATATGCACAAAGCCATCTTTGGCTGCTTGCAGAAGAGAGGCAGGGGTGCTGCAGGAAGATACCACAGAATCCTTATATGGAAAGAAGACAGTGTGGCACAGCATGCAAAGCAGGATGAATTAAATGTGCTGATTAAATGAACAGCTTGCTTCTTTTACTTCACTGAAGTTCAAAGCTTTCTAGCCAAACATTTTAAGCATATCTAGCAATCAAATAAATTACTCATGTTGTAAAACCCTCATGCAGAGACACAATAGGTAACGCAAAATTGATCCCTACAGGCCTATAACCCTCACCTCTGTTCAGGTTTAAAAAGAATACGGAATACTTTTTAATGCAGGTATAAAGGCTAAAGGCTTAGAGAAGAGAGACCCTCCACTACACCAGTGTAGAAGGAAACTGAGGACAATGCCCTCTATCCTGACCCCAAAAGATGGCACAAGCAGTTTTTCTCCCAAATTGTACCTCAGGCATGCTGTATAGTCATTCCTTGTGTGCAGACCTTTAGCTAAAGGATTAATGATAAAACAGTGTTGCTTGCTTTGTTAAGTGTAAGTCTGCAAGCATCAGGACACCTGGCCTCTAATCCTGATTGCAACAGAGTCTTATTGCTTCCTGCAAATTCACTTCAGGGAGTAAGGTTGCACATCCTAGGCCTCAATGTTAGGAGCCTGAGGTCTAACACCTTTGATCGGAGAGGTCAAAGAAAAAGCAAACACATCACAACTCTTCATTCTCAGACTTAGGACAGGAGGAAGAGAAGTATTTTTATTTGTAATCTGAAGTACTGCTATATAAATCACTGTTAGATGTTAACTGTGGTGTCCAAACAGGGTTTGGTTTGATTTCATTTGGTTTAGTTTGGTTTCAACGTATATTGTGCAGCAATACTTCAAAGTTGATGACTCTTTCAGAGAAAGGACATCTAGAATTTGAAGTCATGCTGTCCTGAGCTGTCAATTCAGGTGTTGAGTTCTGCTTAACTAGCTTGGTTTTTGAAGTGCCTCAATATGGATTTATGAGTCTGTCTTCAGACTGTCAATTGGAATACTCATATCACAGTTAGAGCTGTGTTCTGCTTGACCTCTCACAGATACAATAAATGGATTCAAACACTAAATCATCCCTCTTTCTAATCTTGCCCACAGGCCATGAGAAGAACTGCAAGCCTCTCATTTTCAGGGCTTCCTGAGGGTCTTCAGCATAGTGTGTGATATTTGGACATCAAACATCCACATATTTGACCTTGAAATGATCTTGACATGATCTGGCTCATTCTTTCAGCACAAAAGAAAACAAATGGAAGACAGACTTTGTTCTTTCTCTGAAATGCCAGGTAACTGCTTCTGGTTGGAATATTTCTGTACAAAACCCCTCACACTTCTCATATATCAAGATGACACCAAACCTCACCTCTGGCTGACTGATAACTTTAGCCTGGATGGGCAACATGTTTCATTATTCTGTTAGTAACTTCCACATATTCTCCCAAGATGTCTTTTTTAAAAAATCAGCATTATGTTATCCTCTTTTAAAACTCTGATAACCTGGGTAGTGATGTTCCTCTTCAATCAACAGCCAGCTTGGATGTCAGGACTGAAATTATTACACTGATACGTACTGTTTCACTGGCATCCTGTGTTTTTTCTGTGTGCTTCTGCTCATGCTTTACTCTGACTTTTTTAGCAATGAATTTTTATTTTCAATTTTTTTTTATACTAATGTACAGTGATTAACATAATGGTATGTCGCATACTCCATCAGACGACAATAAGAGAGCAGCAAACACTGAAGAAAAGGCCAAGGACTAAGCCAGACTGCAGGTTAGAGCAAAGGATACGGGGTTACAATGTAGTATTGGTTTGTAGCTGTCTCGTTCTTGGGGCCAAAAAGGAACAAGTGAGGTAACCAGAACCAGACGTAGATGCAGGAGGAAGACGGGACAATTTCATGTACTGACGCACATGAAGAACTCTGGCTCTTGTTCACTTCTATTGTGTTCAGGGAAACAGGACACTTCATGAGTATTTGTAAATGAAATAGTTATTACACCTGAATAGGGAACAAATCTCTGCATCACAGAGAAACAGCTGTGCTAAAGGATGAATATAAGCTATGTAGGGTGCTTCTGCAGGCATCATAAAATACACATACGCACATGCCCCAATTCATAGCATTCTGAAGTGTTGGTAATAAAATAAAAACAGAATGCAAACTCTTGATGTTTATTGTACTTTCAAGGATGCCATGTCCAATTCTACAGGGTCAAATGAAATACAATTGCTTTTGCACAAAAACTATGAAGGAAAATTTGTGCTCAACTGAAGTACTCTAAAGAAACGTATAAAGCTCAGTAATTGCTTTCCTATTAGTTGTGAGCAAGCCTGTTCACACAGTTTATTTGGACTGTTAAAATTCTGAAACTTTAAAAACAAGTTCAAGGATTTGGACACATGAAATCCCAGTCCCCTAGCTACTTTTTCTGCCAGAAGTTTCGTGTAAGAAACAACATAATGTCTCTCAGGTATTTACACCCACAGCAATATATAAGCTTGTCTGAGGATGAGCTGTGGATCCAGGCTACGAGCTGGTTGAGCTGCTCTGTTGTCCTGCTGAGTTGTGTATAGCAACAATCCAAAGGAAGAGTAATTAAAGATAGATGATGAAGGGAAGTAATATCTCAGGCTATTGCAGATGTTTGCGTAGTAAACACAAGTAGATCAGTGAACCCTAAAATGCCATTATTGAATAAGAGCTGGATAGGAGACACAAGACAAAGAGGAAAAGAAAATCAACACTTAATTTGGTGAAAAAAAAAAAAGCAATATTTCCAATTTTACTGTGAAACAGTAAAAATAACATTGTGAAAACCAAAATGAGAACACATGGAAAATCCCTGTTAGGTGGTTGGGATGGAAAATGACTGAAACATTTCTGCATGAGTAAAGGAATCAAAATGAATGGCCGGAGTCACAGTTCCTAAAATTTAGTGTTGATAAATTTAAAACATGCACATTAGAAGGGATAATCTGTACTACTCATCTTCTATAATGAAGTCTTAATGAACTACAATCACTTAGGAAAAACCTCAAGTGTCATTGCAAGGTGCTTAACAAAAACCAGCTTTCAATATGCTGCAACAGTTAAACAACCAAGCAAGATGCTGGCTGCATACATAACACAGTGGAGAAGAGTAAAAAAATCCTCTTGCCCAAGGTCATTAGCCAATTTCATGGGTTTGTAGGCAGGGTTCTTTCGGGTGTTTCTGTTGGTTTATTTATTTTTCCATTTTTGTAGGAGAGTACCTCATGTATCTTTGATGCAGTTTCTTTACGTACTAAAAACATGCTCAGAGCTGAGGTCACAATAAAAATTAAACAGGAGACATTAATTTTTATCACAATTCCCAAATGTAATAAACCCAACCTATTCCCAAAAGAAATCTGTACACAAAGAACCCCATGCATTTTCTTGGAGAAGCACACTTCATATTTGGGGGGGGG
>VZRL01006433.1:536475-581152 GCA_013397895.1 Origma solitaria | reverse complement strand
CCCCTTTAAACACTAAGCAAAATCAGAAGACATTCTCAGAAGACTTCATTGCTAAGTGTCAGATGCAAATAACATCATTCATGGTAAGGTATGTACACATTCTTTACAGAAATCCTCTCTTTTTATTCCCTTAATTTCCTATGATTTTTTAATGGATGCAGAATTCCATTAAAAATAATAAATCTTGAAATGGTAATCAAAGGAAATGCTAAAAATGCTGATTAAATGCTGAATATTAAATAAATAATACTCCAAGCATTCATACTTTTTCAGGCACTCAGTTAAGAAGGATTGGCTGATTCCATCCTTGATGGCCTTAAGTTGTAGGTGAAAATTTAAAAGCAAAAGAATTTAAGACCTGATTTTTAACAGTGTGGAGAACTTCACTCTCTCTACACCAGGTTCTTATGTGTATGGAACTGGCCATGATTGTGAAAAAGAAAAAAATCAAAAAGGAGAGCAACCAATGTAATGAATCAATAGTTTTCAATTAAGTCTAACTAGGAAAGTGCAACAATGCCTTCAGCATAAACAAAAAACTCAAAAAACCAATACAATAAAAAATGAAGGTTATGAAATCTGTATTGAATGATTGACTTAATAATGCTAAAAAGTGAATCCAAACATTTTTGTTTATAAGCACTTCCTTTCCCAGGATTCTCATGCAGAATGTATTGAGTTTGTTTTTCTGTTTAAATCTTATCTCATAGGAAAGCAGTGACACTTTTCTGCAAGTTTTTAGTTAATAGTGACATCAGTAATCCCTAATAAAGAAAGCTTAACAATATTCAAATATCAAAATAGTTACTTCATCATGCCATTCACATCCTTATGGCTTTTACTACTAGAAACATTATTCTTTTTCTGCAAACTTGAAATCAAGATTTTAGTTCAAGTCAGTCCAAGTCTAGAAGAGATCAGTATTGACTGATGGACTATTAACAAGATGAATAAAAGTAGGAAATACGGAAACATACTAGACATGTATGTAAATCATGGAATAAGATAAGTGTGAGTATTCTACTAAACAAGAATGAGTCTACATTTTAATTTACCTTGACAGGTCTTGGCACTTATACAATTTAATTTTTATTCATTTTTTCCAGCATCTTTATTAAAGAAATCTATAAACTGGTGTCAATATCCTGTATATTGGTGAGAATACGGTACACTAGAGGACTTTTGCCTTAACAAAGGCAAAAACCTCGTGCAGGAAACAAAGCTGTGACATGGACCCATGCAATCTGTGCAGTGCTACAACAACATCTTAATCCAACATGTGCATACAGTGCAACTTTACACTTCAAAACACTACTTCAGGTCCTCCTGGCTGGCTGGGCTACAACAGAAGCTAGTAGGCCTGTCTGTGCCTGGGGAATAAGGTCACTCCCGATGAGGAAGCTTTAGTCTGGAAGCCATAGAAGCAAACTTAAACAGTTCCTCTGCACACGACAATGGGCCAGAGAAGACAGTGTCCAGCTGTCCTCACTTTGCACAGCTCATGGAAATACAAGCTGCTCTAAACCACCCACTATTTAACACCAGCCTTTGTGTTCATCACCTTGCAGTAACTCATGGGATGAACACTAGTACTTGAAACTCCTCCTTCAGAAAGCAGTGCGGGTTATTATTGCTCAGAGAGAAGAGCTGACAGTGTTCGTACAGGATGGAGCTGCCTGTACAGGTGGGGATACTTGCCCTTTCCTGAGCCATCGCTGCACTTCTGGGATAGCACAGTTCTCTGCTGTTTGGAGCTGAGTGTGCTCTGAAAGGGCCTACTAGCTTTTATTGTTCAGGAAACAATTTTGTGGAAAAAAGACCGTCATTATCAGCTTCTGCTTTGTGTTATGAATATACCAGATCAATATTGAAACTCTCTAGTTTGGTCTTTTGTTGCAAAGTTTTCAAGATAACCTTTGTAGTCCGAAAAGTCAACTTCAACAATTTATTATGAAAAACATCAGACTGAAATGCAAAAAATCTATTTCAGAAACTTTCCAGCAATATATGTGTTCATGAGCAGGCTCTGGCAGACCCTAAGTGAAAACAGAACAATTTCAAGACTTCTTAAAATATATTTTACAAACCTACTTCTACTTTATGAAGTGTTCTCAATCAGCAGCATTCTTTTTCCTAGCAAAAGCCTTTTCCCTTCCTCCTTCGCCCCTTCCCACAAAGTCTTTCACCAGTTAAGTGAGGAGGGGATAAACCTTCCAAATCTTTGGAAGCTGGTTCTCTCTTGTTCTCACCAGAGAAGATGCTGGTGTTCTGGATTCAGGAGAAAAATTAAGATCAACAAAAACAGAGGATATGGAAGATAGCCAGAAAGCAATTAAAATCATTTTTAAACTGATGCAGTAGAGAATAAGGAGGCAAATCAGCATGAGGGGATGTATGCATTAAATAAAAAGCAGTAACAGAAACACCAAAGATGAGCTTCCAGCAACCATTTCCCAGTGATTTTGGTGTGTGAGACCTCCTGCTTCATCCCAGTCAGTCTAAAGACATGTGCTCAGGTTGCCTCATTCCACAGCTCTCCCTCAACTCCCGCTGATTAATGGCATTTTCTGGTTCCCACATGTCCCTGCGATATCTCCCACAGATCTGTGATCCCCAGTCCACTGCAAGTGCTGTGGGCCTCAGCAAGACTTTCTGCCCTTCACCTGCTGCAGGAGCTTGCTTGAGGAAAGTTCTGAAGGATGTCTGATTTCATTTGGTTCACCTCTACAAAAAATATATCTACTCCTCAACGTAACTACCACTCTGGACAAATATCTTCTCCTGGACAAATATCTTCTCCTTGGCTGACTTAGACGACCTATTTCTCTTTTCAGATGCCTTCTTTAAAAACTTCCTTTCTATTTACTTGGGATTTTGCCATCTTCTCCAAAAAGGAAACAGGGCCTCAGACTATTTAATCTCTCTGTCCGCACTTGCTATTTGCTGAGTAGAACAGCATCACTTTTTGGTATCTTAGAAAGAACCACAGTTTTGTTACTCTCTTCCACAATTCCCTTCTTCCTCCTGGGAAATTTCAAATAAAGGTGACGGGACATTTCAAATAAAGGTTTCAGGACAGTTCTTGTAGGCTCAGAATAGATTTCCCTTGTATGACTTTGTTGGGAAAAAAGATAATAGAACTAGAGTTAAATTGAGCTTTAGCTCAAAGCTTGCAGTTTACATGGTCGCATAAAAGAGCTTGTAACATATCCCAAACTCCTTGAAAATATGAGCAATGAGAGTTCTCTCTTTCGGGAATGCAAAATTTGAAGACACCTAATTAACAATTTACATTTTAAAAGCTTAACTTAAATGCGTGAGAAAGATCAGTTTTTGGTTTTTTAATAGCCCACTGGATTGGAAGACTGGTTTACTATGGTAGACAGAACGAAGAGCCCTTTAACAACCTCAGATAAATCCAGACTTCCCCTCTAGCAATTGTACCCATGCTTTTGTTTATATATCTAAGCTGTGACTGCAGTAACTAACTCACTAAAGAGTTTCCATGGAGACTGAAAAGTCATTTTGAACACCCATGGCTTTCAGAATATAAATCTCTCACAACAGATACTGTATGAGTTGCTAGAGGCAACATTTCCTAATCATTCTTAGTTACTTCTGTATTTTTTGCAAGCTTCACAGCGAAATATGCACATAGACAACAAAACTCTGAGATTATAAAAACTGGATAAGCTTTTGTATTATAGATGAAATAACAATATTGATTTTCCTTGATCTGTGAAGGAAATGTCTTTAAATCTGCTTAGAATTATAACTTTAACTTCTGTGCAAAGAGTTGAGTATTTGTGGTTTAAAAGCTCAGAAAACATGTGGATTTAAAAGGCTGTTACTAAATAAGGAAAGGCTAAAATGGCTAATTTCAATACAGGAATTGAAAAATATAATACAAAAGTGATACTTATTATTTCTCTCAACTTTTGTAAAGCTTCCATATGCAATTTTAACCTATGTTTTTGGTTTTCTTTTTGTTTTTCTTAATTATAGGTGTGGGTTTCTTGTCATTGAGTCTTAATGGTGTGTTTGCTGATTCTCTCCAAGCAAGCAAAGCCAAAAGGACAGATACTAAATATTACATTAAAGGAAGGTTTGCATTGCTGTCCATTCTGTCTGGTTCATATTTTGTTCTCTCCCTTTCTCCCAAAGGCTGTAACACTCAGCTTGCTTATACTGAAAGGACTAACGCTAAATATTACATCAAAGGAAGGTTTGCATTCTTGTCCGTTCTGCCTGGCTCATATTTTGCTCTCTCCCTTTCTCCCAGAGGCTGTAGCATTCAGCTCTGTTACATCCTCGCTTGTAGCAAGTGAGCTGTAATACACAGGCTCCTCTCACTGACCAGCAAAAGAAACTGCGACCGTCTTGCTCTTTCTTCAGAATTGTTTTGAAACTGAATTTACTTCACAATTTTTTATTTATTTTTGCTTTCTTTAGTACACTTTGCCTCTGCTAATGTACACACATATCTAAGTAGGAATTTCATGTGTTCAATTAATATGGATTTGCTACAGTTTTTCCCTCCAGGAACAATAGGAAAATACAACCACCTCGTGTGACAGATGCTACTTTTCTTGCTTAGTGTACACCTAAAAGGCACATTTTAAGAAACAAAACTGTGGATCTCACGCAGATGTAGAAAATCTGAAGATGTCATTCAGATTTGTCTGTCAAACAGGGCCTGAAATCAGTTTTGTCAGTATTATGGTTTTTCAAGGGAGCCATTCCCAGTGAATTGCTTTTTAATTGATATAACACTTTCTTTTCACTTTCTGTGAACAAAGCACTGCAAATAGAGATGCATATTATGAGTGGGAGAAGGTCACTGAAGATAAAAAGCATTGATTTATTCTTCCCCTTGGAGTTCCTCATGATGTGAACTTATGGCAGAGCATGTTTGCTACGAGTGGAGAGAAGAGCTTAGGAAAGCCTTCCCTGCTATGAACATTGGACAGTTACAACTTTTCCCATATTTTCATGTGAGAATCAACATTTAGCTTGATATTTTAAAATCCCAGTTGTATCAAGAAAGGGTAGATTAAAGTCACTACTCTCCTATGCAGCACTATCTGCTTTTCCACACTTTCCTTGCTGTTTCCCCAAGTTGTGCACAGACCAACAGAAGGATTAAAGCAGAAAGATGGTCCCTCCTCTGGTCCCTCTGGGGACTTCTATTACCAGTTTGTGTCCTTCAAGATGCAGATTTCATTGCCTGTTCTGCAAGTGTATCTCATGATGTCTGGGGAAATTCAGTGCTAAGTATGTTTTCTGTTGAAGTATACTTAATAAACACCCAAAACCTTGGCCCAAATAGCAGGCAGGCTTCTTTGTCCTACTTAAAGAGACTGTAATGCCCCTTGTATTGTGGGAAATATGAGCAAGCACTGGGTAGAAGTAGAAACTCTAATTTGGATTACAAAATTTTTTCCCTTTTTCCTTATTTTATAACAATATTATATTCATAAACCTACCAAATCAGAAATGTTTCTTTGTCTTTAACATGCTGTCACTTGATACTAAGGGAAAAGAGAAGTTCTTTTAGGGATTCTTGGCAGAGTGATGATGGCACTAAACTGTACTTACAATTAAAGCTTTATTTTCTTAACAGAATTTTATGATTAGCACAGCACCGAACAACAAATGGGATTGGAAAAAAAAATGGACTTAAAAAAAGAGACTGAAAACATTCATTAATAAGCATTCACTACAAATGCCTTATTTTAATGGTCAAGGCCTTGCAATATTCTGATGAATGATAACCTAAAGGTTTCTTCATTTACAGGTCAGACCTAAATAGCATTTAGGTATGCTTTGAATATAATCACTACCAGCAGGTTATATTGCTGTGTCAGTTCGCAGTTTATGTTTCATTATGTAAGAACATTAATGCCTTTTTTCGATCAGAGGGATGAATTTCAATAAAACTTGTTGTACTCCCCCACGTACAGCCTATATCTCACATAGATAATATATTTGCACAATTGCCAGTGCTTGACACTCAAAAGAGGGAATCTTGAAATCATGTGCAGAGGAAAAGAGGGGAGAGGGGAGCAGAGGTGAGAAAGTTCATGAGGGAGAAGGACTCAGTTAAACTTTATACTGCCCACAAAGTTGTACGCTGCTTTGCTGCTCACTCACATAGTCTGGGGTTTTTTTACCTTTTGAACAAAAATCATCCAGGCTACATGAATGAAACTGCTGTCTTAATGCTACTGAGATATCCCAACCCACATAAGATATCTGCAAAATTGAAATCCCAAAGGAACAGCTCCATCAGCAAATCTCAAGCTTTGACATTGGTCCAGGACCATGATATTCCTCTGAAGTTAAGAGTAACAGATTCAGAATAGTAGAGCACTGAGAAAAATAAATAATCTGCAGCTTCAGCTGAGAGTGGAAACTGTTCAGGGACATTACTAAGTCACTGATTGGACTCGTGTTGTTGGCTGGCAGCAGAGTTTTCATTTGAGAATGCTGAGTGACAGTGTAACTCTGTCAACATACAGTTACAGGGAGATAAGAAAAGTGTATTAGTTACTGCTCAACCAATAAAAATTATTATTGCCACAAAACAAACATTGTGAGTTGATTATAACATGCTGGGGTTTGTTTCTTTTACTACTGATTGTGTGTTACTATAAAATGGACAGACTAGCTAAATATTATTTATAGGGACATTTATATGAAATAGTATTTCATATACTTTAGCATACTTTTACATTTTACCATCCTTAAGTTTGTTTGTCTTTTTGATAAACTCCAGCAGCTCACCACTAGCCTGTCAGAGGTATTTTCCACTTTAAATTTTTGAAAAATAAAAGCATTATCATAGAAAAAAAACAGACAAAACTGAAAATCTCATTAAGAGTACCTTAGCATAATCTAATTAAAGGATAGAAGTTCAGCACAGCAGCATTTAGATGCTTATCTGATCATCTGGTTTGCTTTTATCTACCTCGGTATAACCCTCAGTGACCATATCTGAAGAGCAGGATGTGGTACAGATTGGAAGACACCTCCTCTATTGAACAACAGTGCTCTGAATGGCTGAGTACTTACATTGCCTCATCAGCTGCACAATAAAACTCTACTGTGAAATTCCCAGTCCAACAAAGCAATTTATGAGGATAGTTAAGCTGGAGCTCTCCTCTTGCCAGATGTAGGTAGCAGCCAAGAATAACTGGCTAGTTTGTCACATTTTCCCGGATAAAAGATTCTGGTCATTTCATACCAAACAGACTGCCACATTTTATGACTGAGGAAAAGTGTCTTAGGAAAGGAGTGATGCAGCCTTCCTTACCCCAGACCAGGTATAACGAGAAGAAATCGACCTCCAGACCTGCAGCCCTTGTCTGCAGGGGTGGCAGCTGCAGAGAAGGAGCAGCCGCACTCATTATGTAGCTGCCAGTCTGCAGCTGCTGCTAACAAGGAGCCTGCAATATGTGATGGCAAAAAAAAAAAAACAACAAAAAAAACATATATATATACACATACACATATATATATATATATATACACAAAATTTATTTAAATCATCCAGTAAGCCAGACAGGTCCAATGGAAGTCAAGGGTGACTTAACCCTGAAGCATGTTACTGAGACTAGCTCCACTGAGCAGCTGCATTCACCAGTTGAGGACTGAGCAGGACCTGAGTGCGTGATTGCTGTCAGTGACTTGCTGACTGCACTGCCCAAACTCAGATTAGAGGGAAAAGAAAGACACAGAGCACCCCGAGGGAACTCTGTCAGTATTTATTCCTTTTTCTTATTAGACTTCCCACTGGCGGCATTAGTAGGGTTCGATGCAGGTGAGGACAGCAGAATGGACACCTTGATATTGGGTGGCTGCCTAGAATCTAAGGAAATGCTACTTCTACAATGAAGGAGGCTCAAGGGAAGGGTGCACAAACCTTCTGTGGAGCTCTTACTCCCACAAAAAAATGAATTAAAGGAGCAAGTGTAAGAGCCAATAGGACCAAGACTCACATCCAAAAATTTCTATTCCACAAATGTGTTTCTTTCTATGGTTTAAGGACATAAAGGATAGGACAGAATGAGAAATGCCATGAAAACTTAACATCTGCCTTTCCGGATTAACTGTTACAATTCATGAATTATTTTTGGACAGTAAACCTATGGAAAGCATTTTCTGATGAGGTTTGTACTTTTAAGTCAAAGGTTTAACAAAAAAACACTTTGATAAGGATTTGAACAAGTTCCTAAGTGTAATATGCATATTTAAATTCAGGGTTAATAGGAAGAAAAATAAAAGTATCTTCATCAAAGCAATGTAGTTCAGGCTAGTATGCTGCATAAAATCCTAATATCAAATGTTATCAAGAAAAGCCTTTAGAAAAACATGTATATGTTTTTCTTTTTCATGAAGTTTTCCTGAAGCCATGCATTGGCAATGTCAGTGATAAGAGAAAGTAATACTTTAGCGCATGCACAAAACTTTGAGTCATCAGCTCCATGACAGCCAGGGGGACCGACTGCATCCTAGGGGGCATCAGGCACAGCATGGCCAGCCGGGCAAGGGAGGGAATTGTCCTGCTCTGCTCTGCTCTGCTCTGGGGAGGCCTCACCTCGAGTGCTGGGGGCCACAATATAAGAAAGACATCAAGCTATTAGAGAGCATCCAAAGGGGGGGCAAGAGGATGGTGAAAGTCTGGAAGTGAAGCCATATGAGGAGTGGCTGAGGCTACTTAGTCAGTTCAGCCTGGAGAAGACTGATGGGAGACCTCATTCTTGTCTTCAACATCTTCATGAGGGGAAGCGGAGAGGCAGGGACTCATCTCTTCACTCTGGTGACCAGTGACAGGTCCCAAGAAAACATCATGAAACTTAGTCAGGGGAAGTTGAGTTTATCAGGAAAAGGTTCTTCACCCAGAGGGTGTTTGGGCACTGGTAGAGGCTCCCCAGGGCAGTGGTCACAGCACCAGCCTGACAGAGTTCAAGAAGTGTTTGGACAATGTTCTCAGGCACATGGTGTCGTTCTTGTGGTGTCCTGCACAGCGCTGGGAGTTGGACTTGATGATCCCAATGAGTCTCTCCCAATTCAACATATTCTATGATTCCTTGACTTTATGAAGTGCTTTGGATGACAGTGAATATTTTTTGTTAGATTATCACAAGTGTTCTTCTGAAAATTATAGAACTTGTAAAAACCCAGGATTTTCTATTTGCAACATTTTCTTTCCCTTCCATACTAAATACATTTTTCTTTTCTTTTTAGGAACACTCAGTTGCAGTATATGCGACTCCTCAAATATCCAGGGCTATGTCCTGCCCTTTAATTTGAAATGCGGGGATATTTGTTTTGGATATGTTGGGAGCAGCACTGGGGAGGACATTGGACTGGGTCTGTAAAACTGGAAAGCGTGTAGGGCGTTTGAGCTAGCACCAATTTAGCGTTTGTGAAACAAAGTTTACTGGCAGATTTTGAGGGAAAAGATGTCATCTCAGAGAACTGTTTCTTGTACGCATTTTCCTACAAAGGAATTCTGTAGCAAACTATATGTGAAAAATGGCTAAGTAAACTAGCCTGGAATACAGAGTTTTGAAACATATTTGTTCCACCAAGAATATATTTTTCACAAATGTCTTTATGATACTTCGAAATTAGAAAATTTGGTTTTTAGAGAAAAGATCTATTTTACCACTGGTCTTTGTCTTTCTTACAGTACTAAAGAGTGAAGATTAAAAATGAAAATAATTTTATAGTTATTTTGTGCATAACAAAAGTACATTTCCAACAGTAAGTATTAAAAGAGAAAATGGTAAATTTCATGTAATTGCAACTACTATCAATACTTCAAATTGCAAAAAGCATTTTTGTTTCTTATATTTAAGTCCATAAATAACACAATTCTTCTTTCCTCTTAATCATTGTTCAGATTAAAGTCTTAGGAAAAAATGAAAGGATAATATCAAACTGTGATAAATTTCACTGTTTTTTTTACAGCACGTAATTTGTGTGTCTTTTGCTTTAAGTAGGAGAATGACATAAAACTATACACAGGAAAACTAACCACATGCAACTCCTTTCTTCTCAGTGGCTGAAAACTATGAATATGCTAAAAACAACCCAAGGGACACTTTTTTTATGTGCTGATATCAAGCACAAGTTATTTTACACATGTGTATATATATGTGTGTGTGTATAGTACAAGGCAATATAAGTTATACATGCATTTTAAACCCAGTCTGCCCCACCAGAGTATTTTTCCAGCTGGCTCTCAGCTGTGTGGCTGTGCTGAGGTTGCTGCCAGCCCCACGGCAGACACTCAGCCTGTGCACAGGTCACCAGTGGGCACAGCCCCAGGACAGGGCTCCCGAGGAGCGCGTGGGCGCTGACACACACGGCACAGCACGTGTGTGCCCTCTGTGCTGCAGGACCCCATCAGCTGTGCTGCACGGCACGGCACGTGCTTTGGCAAAGAGAGATGCAGCCTAAATTTGCCTACAGGCACTTTCCAGATTTGTTCCCCGGTACACAGCAAATAATGGATTTTTCTTAAATATTGAGAGGTAGAAGAAAAAAAAACTGTTTGTAGATCAAATGTTTGTTAAGCATGGATATTAGACCAAAATTTTTAACGTGGAAGGAAGAAGGTATGAACATATGCCCTTTAGAAAAGCATGCAGCAGTGCTAACATTAACTTCATGGGCTTAGTTTGCTTTGAGGACTTCTTACATTTGCATATAACATGCTAATGTCCTTTCCAGTTTGCTTTTTCTTTTTTCTCACAATAACAGCTAAAAAGTTGCCATCATATCTCCCATTACAAGGCTACAGGATACATAAACCCCCAATTTCTTGGGCACTGTAGCTGTAGCTGCTAGCTTTTAGTTCAGCTGAGGTGTCAAACAGACAGAAAAAGTTAAAAGTTCAAAGAAATGGAAGAATTTTTTCACTATATTGTTGCAGAATGACAGCTACTACTGACATATCAAGTAATCCGGCAGCCAAGTGCCATGTTGAAGTGGAATTTTTGTAATTTTCATGTCCTAATTCTCATTATTATCTAAAATTGATACTAACATAGACACTTTTTAAGGTTCTACTATAAAACCATCTCAAATGACCCCTTGAATACTTTAATCACGATATNCCCATATTTCTAGTAATGGCTAAAGTAATATTGCACAGCTTGGGATGTGGTCTGGTCTTATCTGACGACCTGTGTTTCATTCCCATAGTCTTTACCTAGACCCACTTCCCAATAACTACCTCCCATGTGTAATGGGCACAGATGAAGAATGTACAATTAGTATTTAATTCTGGTTTTAATTTGAAATTAAATTAGCTTTCATGCTGTTCTGTGTATATTGGTTGGTACTAAATTCTGCAAATAATCTCTGTCTAAATAGAGAAGTAAATAGAGTGTAATAGAGTTCTTAAAATCAAAAATTGTCTGCTGTGAACTGAAGGTCTGTCACCTCATGAAACAGACAGTTTATATATCTTCTGTCTTTTTCTCAAAGGTGATTAGCTTGAGCAGACTGTGGTGGGGGGAGAAGGGGACAGTTAAAATGACACCTCAGACAAAAGCAAAAAAGCAAAGGAAAGAGAAGTATCTTTCATGGAAGACACTGAATTTTTTAAGCTGTGTAGACATAATCTTTCCAGGATGGACATTAAAAACATCCATCATATAATTTTTGACAAACACTATATTTTTTAAAGGGTGAGGGTAATCAAAGTGTTTCTTAGCATACTGTTCTCCTTACATTACAGCTGAACTAAAATATATACATTGAAGTGCCATGGAGCCAAAATTCACCTACTTCTCCTTCAGCTTTAAATAGAAGGAATTTCTAAAGAAAATAGATCTCACTAGGGCAGTTACTTGAAATGTGGATGCTGTCTTAAGAATTCAGCTAAATGGGAAGTTTTAGTTATTTGGTAATATGCTTTTTCTAATTTAGAACGCAGGCAACCAGAAAATGAGGTCCTACAACTGATTCCTATGTAAAGGCAGCAAATCTATTCCCCAAATCTTCATCTTTTTAGGATGGAATGACCAATGTGCATCAAGCATACACATCTTGCAGCATTAGCTGCATTTATGAAAGAAAAAGCCTCTTAGAAAAGGCAGCTTCAGACCCTGGGGAGAGTTCCATAGGATAACTGCTGACTCAAAGGATATTTGATTTCCTGTTTTTGCTAGCAGACAGACTTTCAGCACAAATCCACTCTCTGAATTTTTGGCTACATATTAGATATGTAGGTGCTAATAGATTTAGATAAAATTACAGATAATGAATTTTTTTAATGTAAAATATTAATCGTCACATTGGCTCTAGAATTTTTCACAGCTGAATAGATTTATGCTGATAGATATGGCATCTAGAGATACAACTATTATTCATCTGGATCTGTAGTTAAAAAGGAGAAATGTCAGTCATATTTCAGGCTGCAAAAACACCTTTTAATATAAAATCACCCCAATGCACATTTTAAAATGAAGTCCTTTATCCAAATGTAAAAGGTACCTGTAGATTCATTGTCTTGACTGCAGTGCAGTTTCTAGATCAAGTCTTGAACTGATGCGAACTTGGATTTGACCTGTTTTGCGCATATATGAAATGGCACTACTGCTTAGAGTGACACATTTGTCACAGAGCAAAGCACTTTAAGCCTCTTAAAAGTTCCTGCTGTATCCCTCCCTTAACTTTCAGAAAAACACAGATACCTGCACATAGCCATGCTTGCTCTTCTGCAGCATTGGTAATCACCAGTTTTCTTTAACTTTTCTCACATTCAGAAGCAAGCTGTAGTTTTGCAATTACTATCAAAATTGAAGCCAGGGCTGATCAAAATTAATTATGAGCTGTGAGATGAGAGTAATGAAAAAGAGGAAGAACAGCAGAGCAGCAACTGGGCTTCTGACATTAAAAATACAAATAACAGTCAAATCTATGTCTCATCCTGACAAGTGAGGCACTCAGCATATCTGTCATTCCTTTCATCATGTAGATGACTTCTCAGTAGCTCTCGACACATAATACTGCAAACCCTTCCTTCCACCAAATTTCTATAAGAGCTGTCAACTGTTTGTAAAACTTCTAGATAAAAATGATTGAAAAATCATATTTCATAATGAATCTATTTAAGAACTCCATAGCTTTTAAATATTTTCTTTCTTCATTTTACAGTGACTTTTTTCTTTTTAATTAGTATGAAGCCTAGTTACTTTTTTACCAGGAGACAAAGGCTGCCAAACCTAACAGATCTAGGAGACTGGAAAACAAACAGGTGGGAAAATTAATAATAAGTACTCATATTTACACTTGCTATAAAAGAAGTCTTTGTGTTAGAGGAAGAGAGATAATACATGGCATGCCATCTGGTTTGCCCAAAGATGGGACAATTAAATTTTCAGATCACAGCTGGTCTTAGACAAGACATTATCACCCAGTTAACCCAATGTTAGAATCGAATCAGCCCATGGACAATGAAAAGCAGGGCAAAGCAAGAAAGTGTTTCAGATGTCAGAGTCGGGAAGCAGGACTGTTGGCAGACACATCTGCAAGTTCAGCTGGGAGATTGGTGTACTCCTTGATTCCCTGGTTTTGCTAAACTTTCACAGCAGCCTCTATGAATAACACTTTCAGCTACCTCCTGTTAGGTAGGAGACTACGTCTCATGCTGATGAACAGAGCAGTACTCACAAATGTGTAACAGCAAGACTCACGTGATGTTCCCAGCTTGTACAACGTGGGCAGAACATCCTAACAACCCAGAGGGAGCAAAGGCTCCTTCCTCTTGGAGCATCAAGCAGAGACTCCACTCAGATACATTCAATGGTCTAAAGATAGTTATCCAATCTATCCCTGTCATGCAGGCTTATTGATTCTTTCATAAATGGAAGGAGTTGCTCATAAGAGAAATTTGGTGTAGAGTCATAGAGATAACTTGATGGAGAAAAGATGGGACACACTCTGGAGTTGCCCCTTTCCCCTGGAGGACTGTGAACGAGTATATCCCTGGTGCTTACACAGCAAATGTTAGACAACCCAAGATTCCATTTCGTTGGCACACAGTCAAGCTAAGGTATTCAGTTATATTCAGAGTGATAAATGACCAGTCTCAGCTTATACAGACCAAGAAAAACTCCTGGTATTGAGAGGGAAAGTGCTCCATGGGTTCTATTACACTTTCTACCACAATAATAAGTAGAAGAGTGTGAAGGAGAGAAAATTCTTTTCTTGGATGGTTTAAGGCTGTGCAACAATTTCTGTTGAAAACAGGCATCACAGCATCACTACTCTTTAAGTATGAAACCTACTTCTGACCTTTCCTGTCCTAAAAGAAGTACACAGTAGAGCATATCTTAAAATAAATTTCAAAAAAGTCAAAGAAATATACTGAACAAATCACACAAACTCTGAACAAAATCCTCTTTCAAATACAGCTATCCCATGGGAACTGCATGCAAGAGAGCATGTGGAGCACACATGACAAATATTATTCATGTCACTCAGAGAATGGCTGGAAGGCTCTCAGATATTAAAATAACTTGTAAAGGAAAAAAAAAAAACCAACTGGTTTTCCTTTTAGGTTAGCTTTACTTAAAAAAGCTTTAGATTGTCTGGATGCTGACTGACCCATGTGTGATTAAAATGACGTCTCTGCTTTTATGAAGACACTTGGACATTCACATAACACAAGGTAATGCAAGTTCCAGCCATTCTAGGTTCTGCTGTTCTGGTAAAGTTTTGCATTTTGACACTTGACTCACAGGACTAACAGAACAATGTATATCCAGCTATGGTTAAAAGCAAGATGAAAAATTAAATTCAAAGATGACCCTCAAACATGATATCTCATTTTTTCCATAAAGTATGGAAACAATTTCTGGTATCTTAGTTAGTCTCCACACTATCATGTTGCTGGTCTTAGTAGTATGAATAACATACATGAACCAAAATTACAGAAAACACAATGGCCACAATTAATTATACACAACACATTTTAAAATATTCATTTTCTTTCCAGACTAAAAAAACCCCACTGCCATATATTTGGGTATAGGAATGCCTGAGCATTCTATTTAGAAATAAGTTTTCCAAAACTATTTACAGTGTCACAGCAGATAAGAGATATCACACATTCTCTCTGATAATTAATATGAATTTCAGTTTTTGCTTACCAATCCTGCACAGCATTGAAAGAATCTTCATTTGTGATGTCATACATCAAAATAAAACCCATTGCACCTCGGTAGTAGGCTGTGGTAATTGTTCTGTATCTCTCCTGGCCTGCTGTGTCCTGAAAATATAACAAGCAATATTTTTACATTGCAAACAAATCAAAAACATTTTTTCTGTTTTCTTTAATAGAAAGAAAACTCTGACAAGAGCTATTGTACAACTCTGCAACTTTGAGAATAAGTAGAAAAAGCAGAGCTCTGCATTGGATTGTAACAGGAGGGACATATCAATTCTGTCATGAGGTGAGAGTGGAGAGCAGCAGACAGGCATGGCTCCCTGTCAGTCCATATATCCTGAGTCATTAGTGATTCATTTTATTCAACCTGCAAATTGGGTAAGAACCTTCTTTGTACTTTCTCAGTGTGACAATGGTAAAATCTGGATAAAATGCTGGAACAAAATAGTGTCCTTAGGACCTTCATTACAATAAGAGGATGGCTCCTGAAGCCAGGGAACGTCTTGACCAAAAAGGCAATGTCTAATTGTTCTATTCTTGTGATTTTAAGCCACTGGTGCTCATGTCAATGAGCACTAATACAGCTTTTTGCTGACAAAAAAAAAAAAGAAGATAAAAAATTGTACAGCAGTGCTTCTAAAATGAGGACGGGTTTCTGTTAAAAAAAAAAAAAAAGAAGTTTGCTATCTCTCCCTTACCTCAAACCAGTTTTCTTCCTCATCTTAATCAACTGCTTTTAAAGTGAGAAATGTAAGTCTTCTACTCCTACTCCTTGGTTTCTTTATTTCCATTAAAAACTTTTCAGGGTGGGGACTACCTGTTAATACATTTATGTACAATATCTAGCATAATGTTTGGTCTAGAGAAGGCTGGGAGCAGATCTCATTAATGCATATAGATATTTCAAGGGCAGGTGCCAAGAGCGTGGTGCCAGGCTCTTTTCTGTGGTGCCCAGAGACAGGACAAAGAGCAATAGCCATAAACTAAAACACAAAAAGTTCCACCTTAACACGAGGAAGAACTTCTTCACACTGAGGGTGGCACTGGGACAGCTGCTCAGGGAGGTTGTGGAGTCTCCCTCTCCGGAGACATTCAACACCCACCTGGATGCGTTCCTGTGTCACCTGCTCTGACTGACCCTGACTTGACAGGCCTTAGGACTGGATGATCTCCAAAGATCCCTTCCAAACCTAATCATTCTCTGGTTCTGTGATACAACCACCTATGCCTGCACTGAAATTGAGACACAACCGCAATAACTGAAATACAGGAAATACATAGTTATTCCAGCATACCTATTTAATATTTTTAAGCCATTAATATTAATAGCTTTAGATGAGACATATGTCAGTGCAATCCTGTAACTAACAGATCATCTGTGCATATGTAACTTTAAGAAACTTTGAAAATTAATATAATTATTTCAATTTTCTTAATAGCTAGGAAATAGATTACTTTACTAGACATGAACATCTATTTAATTTACCTTCCTACAGAGAAAGAAGAATAACCAGTAGGAAGCATATTTGGTACGTTTTCTGAAATAGTTTCTAGGCTAGAAGTACTCCCTTGTGAACAAAAGAAAAATAGACTAAATGGGCCTCCAGTTTTGCATATACATCATTCATTTAATAAACTCATAAGTAAAGGAGATCCTCCATGCAACAGAAAACACTTGGGTTAAAAAAAATATCGAGGTCATTACTGAAACTAAACAAGATTAGGTAAAATATATGATTCCTGTTCATCTGTAGATTACAGGAGCTTCTGTTTTGATGTAGTTTCAGCAATTCAAGATGGAAAGCTAAAGCAGTAGTTAGACTTTAGCAGGTCTCACGGGAAGTAAGGTTACATCTTTGTGGGAAAGGCCAAACAGACCTAAACTTTTTCTGCTTATGCTCTGAACTGGCTGAGCCACTACCAGCTGTGGTCTGGAGCTTGGGTAGCTGCTCCCAGATTTTCTGGTTTTCCTGAATATTACAATATTAAGATGCGCACTAAGCCTGTGCATACTTAATTTATGAAAAAGCTTTACTTTCACTTTTTTTCTTTGTTCGTTTGGTGTTTGGGTTTGTGGGGCGTTTTGTTGTTTTGGGGTTTTTTTTGTTTGTTTGCTTTTTTTTTTTGTCACTAGCTTCATTTATATTTGATTCATTATTAGAGAAAACATCTGGGACGGACAGAAGCCAAATATGACCTACAGCAAGCATTCAACCTTTCTGTACAGAAGAGAGATGATTTTCAAACAAATTTTATCAGTGTCTATCTGCTGATTTTTCTGCTGGAGACATGTTTGTTTAGTACGTATGATACTATGACAAGCAGGAAGACACTGCTACTGAAGCAAATCCTGTTTTGCTCTGGGTGGTTTCCACTGAATCCTGCCTGCAGGTAAGAGTGAGCAGCCCTAGCAATAAAGTCATAAGTCATTGTGACGCTTTCTATCCAATACACCAAGAATTTTCTGTGCAGGTGGAGGGCTAGGAAGATAGGTAGGGTGGACTTAGGAACTCTTGATTACAGAAAATAAAAAATGAGTTTAAAGAATGACAAATCAAGATGAAAGACTTCCTTAAAAGATTTTACACAAAGGGTCAGGAAACTGCAGATCCAAACACTGACTGACTTTGGGACAGAAGATGCTTGTCTGGACCCAAGCATTTGATTTGTGTCATTCTAGGAAGGAACCAGGTATTTGGGGTTGTTCTCAAATTCTAATTCATAACTCTAAACTCATAGTTACTGCTAAGTTAATAGGATGATAAAAAAAGATTTTCCAAGGTGATATTTCAGTATACGACATAGATGGATGACCATTAATAAAGTGGAGTATATTAGTTCCAATTATAGATAATCACATTCATGTTGGCATTATTTTTTATTCACTTGCTACGAGGAAGCAATTAAAATTTTAATAGGCCTAATGCAAAATTTATGCAGCAAAGTGTTTATGATCATGTAAGAAATGAACCCAAATATAAGTAACCGTGTCACAACTTTTGTGCTCCACACATTCATAAGCATCTTCCTCAAATTCAGACAAGAATATATTCGTAAGTGCCCTAAGGATCACTTCTTTCATATGACCACTAAGGAACTTAAATACCATTTACAGGAGAGAGAGTACAAGAAAAATCCCACACTTAACATTAAATGTCATATTTTATTACAATTATTTAGTTTATTTGAAACAGATAATACAACTACATACATGGTTTTTCTGTTTATTAGCTTTAATTCTTATGAAAGAACTAAATAACGGATTTCCATATTTTATCATATTTATAGCTGGAAATCACTATGATTGTATCCTCAGGTACTGTTACATACTTGAACTTGAAAAAAACCTTTTCCAGTTCAGGTAGGGCTACTGTTTGCTGCTATGTTATCTTAGGCTATTTTGCAAAACCACAGAATTAATCTGATGACTGTCTTCTAAGATTCAAATTCTGAAACATAACATCTGTATTTGCACTGACTGATGTTTATTTCTAAGCAAACTAAATAAAATAAGCCTTAGGAAGAATAAAATTGACTGGCATTTTAAGCAAGGCAGTTCATTTTCATCTTTGATGGGCAGAAAACAAGATGCATAGATCATGTTGGGGACTTCTTCATTCATGTAGTTAATGTCTGGTAAGAACAGATGATTATTCATTAAACAAGTAGAGTGGAAATGCAGAGGGGAATGAATGAGAGTGAGGGAATGCTTTATGAAAACTACCACACACAGGAGACAAAAAGAGGTATCTTACAAATCTTAGCCAAAACACATCAAAAACCCAGAAGAACAACAACTAAAAAAAACCCCAAAGCCCAAATCAAACAAAACCCAAAAAACCTAAAAAACCTAACCCCCCCCAAAAAAACCACCAAGAAGGAAAAAAAAAACCCCACCAACCTCCCTCCCCAAAAAACCCCAACAGACAAACAAACAAACAAAAAATCTCAGCAGTTGCAGAAAATATTTTCAAATATTACATTCACTTTCATAAATTCAGTTTTGTAATACAGCTACACTATTCCATTAACTTCTGGCTAGATGATCCTATCTTTGTGAGTCTTTTTTAGTAGGCATCAGATTTGAATTACTAAATCACATTAAAATAAAGGTTTAGTGGTCTTAGTACTTTAGAAATTACCCCGTTTCTGAGCATTGCATACAGCACACTGGCTAATAGCTCACAGTCCTGTGTATTTGGAAGACTCTGATACTTGCACAGATTTCCTTTTTGTGTTTTGATGACTTTAGTATGCTTTGTTGGGCTTCTTTTCTTAACTGATTTTTTTTACCTATAATAGAAATTAGTCATCTGCAAACATGCTCCAGATCCTGGTATGTATGATTTCATATTAAAAAAATTAATTACTTTTTGTGAGTGAGTTCATAGCTAAAAGACCCAGTAAAGCTCTTCCAGCAGTAAAGATCTTAAATAAGGCATATATGTCAGTAGAGAGGGAAAGAAGAACGGCAGAGATATAGACTGAATGCAAAATATCTGGTTCTGACTCTTGATGAAGGAAGCAATCTGGTATGGTTTTGGCCAACCCTCTTTATCACACATTTATCAAATTGTATGGAGACAAATAATTCTGGATTACCTTGACTCTACATTTGAGTTAAACTTATAACTGTGAAACTTGACGTACAATAAAACAATAAAACAATAAAGCAAAGATATGTTAGTTGTTTTTAAAGCAACTAAATGAATTAGTGGTGATCCTGTGTTCTTCCCTTTAATAATGCTATGGAAAATTTCATACAGATTCTCATTGTTATGTGGAACTGCTATATCATTGGATGCTTTCGTGTATGGGGAATGCACCAGCTGCTGACAACAACGCTCCCTGAGGAATGGCGAGATATCATGTAATAGCCATCTGTGAAAGTAGAAACACTTTAAGGATAGCAAGCTAGCTGACTCAAGACAAATTGTGTGTTTCACATGAAGTTAAGGGTTTAGTGGGCTGCAGAGTCTCAAAATACAAAAAAAAAAAGAAGAGAAACCAAGCTTCCAGTAGTAATCCTGGAGATAATATTTAGTTATCTATCTCAACAGAAGTAAACCCCTCCTCCTGTCAAGTCCTGCTAAGTTACACTTCATCGAGAATGTGCCATACCAGCTTAGACTACATCAGACTTTTTGCAATGGGTTCAATCAGGCACTTGAATTCATTTGCTGTGTGCCCTCCCTCTCACCCTTGCCTAGCACTGCAGCATTGACAGGAACAATACTTTATGCAAATAACTTGCAAGTGGAGCTGCTCATTATTAACACAGACAGTTCTGAAGGTGAAAGCAAACAGCATTTGGCAGCAAGAACTTTTAATGAGCCTGAGATGAGACAATTCAGTCTGCAAAACACAAACTTATTTTTTAGCATGCTTGAGTGACTCTGTGCCTCTGCATTTCTGTTCTGTATGCCAAACATATAAATATCCTTTTAGATCCACTTCCTCACTACAAGTTTTACTCATATCACAATACAGCTTGTGCTATGTGCCAAAAACCTGGCAACAGTAGAGGAGGATTTCTTGGTTGGTGTTTATACCTCTGCTTCACATCCACAACATTTGAAGGCAAGGCAAATAGAAAGATAATATTAGAAATGTGAGTTGGGTGAATCCTCACTTTTCAGGCCAAATTTTTCTGTTAAGGTAAACAAAACTGGCACAGCAATCAAGAACCACAGCTCCTTAATGAGTTTAATTTTTCTTTCCTGCTGTTGCTACCCAAAGGTTATTTATATACTCAGTCAAAGAGATTCTGTATTTCTCTAATTTCACAAAATATGTCTTGATGTATCCTCAGGTATCTCTGGGGTCTCAGGAGAAAAGGATAAAAATAAAAGTATGACAAACCATAACCCATCCCCCCCAACCAATCAACCAACCAACAAACATAAACACTCTCCCCCTCAAATGCAAACATTCATCCCCCTCAGAACTAACAAACAAAAAAGAAAAAAACAAAATCGAAAGAGTTATTCAGGGAGGGACAAGGGACAACCTCTGCAAAAAATCCTCTTGAGATAAGGGCAAACAGGGGTAAGCCTACCTGAAGCCTGCTGCTAACTACCCAGGAAGAGCAGCTGTGGATTTATATCAGAAGCAACTGGGCAGGTCACAGGGAAAGAGGACAGGGAGAAAAGCTGCTGGAGCAGGAGGAGCTGATTATCCCAGGAACACTGTTTCTCAACAAACAGCACTTCCAACAGAAAGTGTTAGGCACATAGAAACAAAGACAGATGAGCACTTACAACAAGGAAAGGAAAATGCAGTTCAAAACAGTTATTTTAGCTAATGTATGCACAAAAGAAGTAACGTAGTGTATTGCCAACTCAGTCTTTGCTTATGTACCTATTTCCTGTCAGTAGCTCTTTCCAAATTTCTCATGGCTTTGGTTTCCCTGAAGTCTGTCTTTTATATTCATATGTATATGTCTATGTATATACACACATATTTATGTATATAAATATATGAGTGTATCTGTGAATGCATGCATGTGTTGGCAGAAATATATATATGCATATTAAAAAATGCATTTGGAGCATCAAAAGCCAGCTACTGAGCTTGCTAATACATATCTGCTAACCCTATGCGCTAGTCCTTAGAACTCACCTCAAAATCAGAGCTGACAGTTCATTCATCATACAGGAGGGATGCAAGATCATGGCAGGGTTAGCTAGAAATACCTGGGGTCAGAGTGGTGGGGAGAGGCATTATTTCAAATGTGGGCAGTAAAAAAGGGACTGGGAGGGCTGTCCTGGCAGGCCAAAGGTAGAGCAGAGCTTGCACTAAGAGATTGGCTCCTAGAAATTACAGGGTGGCATTGGAAAAGTATTTTACTGCCAGATTAGTTTTCTCTCACTCCATCCATGGAGCTGCTGATTGTGCCTGAAGTTAACAAAATTTTAAATTTTCTGCTTTTCTCCTTTCCTGTTCTTTCTTCTCTCTCCTTTAAGACTCACATAAAGTGTCCATTCTCTGTAGTTCAGCTATCTTGCCCTCCTAAAGCACAAAATTCAGGAAAGCAGGATAGCACTGTCTCCTTTCCAGTCTAGTTTAACTTGACCTCAGTTACCATCAGTTTTGGCCTCAATTTTTGAGTCCTGATGCCATTTCAGTGCATGTCCCCCTCTTTTCCTACCATGAGCTGCAGCTTTCTCCTGGTCCTATCTTCACTTTGACTGTGGACTGTCCTAATTAGCTGGATGTGAGGATCAATTCCTCTTGTCCTTCTGTATCTTTGGACATACGTTCGATCAGTAAAACAAATTAAAGTACTCCTTTGTATTTCAACCAAACATCATGTTAGGTCTTAAGCAGAATTTCTTTCTGGAAAGGTTCAGGTTTTGCTTTCAAGATTTTTTTTTTTCCGATTTTATCAAAAGCATTAAAAAATTAAGTTCTGCTACCAAAAACATATAGTGGAAATAACGAATTTATAAAATCTAATTTGCGCTTCATCTAGTATTGTAAGTATATTATAGGAGTCACACTGAATGGTAAATGAATATTGGAGCCCAGATTGTCACTACAGCTACAGAAGAAATGAGATAATAACTTTCTTTCCATTTGTATTATTTTAAAACACTTGTAAATCAGACTAGAAATTTCCTCACATTTTTCAGAAAAATAATGAAGAAACAGAGAGCCATTATGAAAAAAAAAATTCTATACAATCCAAACCATCAAAGCTATGATAAGTATCTTTGTTCTACAGGCAGTTATTACCATATGGGAAGCAGCACTGGAAAAAAATGTGATGTTCTTAGTTTTGTCTGTTTTTTTTCTTGAAGCTTCTGCTCCCAGTCCTGAGAATGTACAAGAATGCAATTTTTTTTCTTCTTTTTAATCTTTATATTCAAAGACCAAAAATGTGTCCTGGTGCATAATGAAAGAAAACAAAAGGTTTTTAATATGAACCAAAACTACTGCATTAATAATGAAACTTTTACTAAAACCAAAATAATTTTGGAATGCTGAGATCTGGCACTGAAGTCAGGCAAATCTTGAGAGGATCAGAACCTACATTTGAGTGAAAAGAAGTGGAAGAAATACAAGACTTATAATAACATGACAACAAATGGTAATCTTAGAAACCTCGTACTCAACTACAGACAACCTTCAGACTTGACAGAAAGTGTCCTTAAGCTCCAGGAGTGTAGTTGCCAATTTAGACTCTAAACAGTGGCCATCACACTTACAATGGGATGGGTACAGATTGGAAAGGTCATTCCTAATGCCGTGAGACCCATGCCTGTTAGGAAAATAATAAGCATAGCTCCTTCATCCAGAGATGAAACATAGATAGACATAAATGCTTTTCATTTATCAGAGAGCTGAAAAAATCCACTGAGCTATATTAGGAGTTATAGAGGAGTCAAGCTGACTACTATCATATAAACAGAGAGCAATGTTGAGGGATATTGGAATTCCAGAATACACTCCTCTCCCCATTTCTGTACTTTGATTATATATTTATAAATCTCTTTGATTAACTACTTCTCTGTAGAACCTGCTATTTATAAAATAATAACCTTTAATCTTTCTCTTCCCCTTGTTATTCTGTCCTATTCTCCATCTCTAAAACAGCTTTCTCTATTAATATTCATTACTCATATTTAATTATCTTACACTTATTATTCAGGATTAATTGGGATCTATGGATAGCAAAAAGTTTGACCAGCCATCTTGATGATAGTTTTATGTTAGTGGCTCATTGCACTGAAAAAATTTGCATGATAGTGTCATCTTATTATAATATTATGCAAATCCTTGTCCAGTGATTAGCTAACTCTTGGCTATTGAGAGCTATGAAAATAACTCTTTCCTCATGACAACAGTGAGCTTAGCACATTTTGTTCTGAGTCTTTTTTAGAAACACAGTCTTATAGCCCTCCAACTCTAAGAGAAAAATTATTTCATATTAAAAAGGACATTTTAAAACCTTAAACCAAGCACTCTTGCCAGACACTCTCTCCCAGCCTCTGCTTTTTCTTGTGATAAACCTCTATGTTTAAATCTGCAATGAAGTTTCTCTCATTTGGAACAAATTGCAGAAACATCCCTATTAAATATTAATAACCTTCCAAACCTCCCCAGGAGTAAATGAATGTATTTCTAGGCAGAATATTAAGTTTAAAAAACATGTTTAAAGGCTCACTGGAATTACTATGAACTTGTACTTTTCCCATAATTTTTTTAACTATAAAAAGGAAAGAAGACAACTTGCAACACAGAACCAGACACATTTTACCTATTTTAAGTAAGAAACTATAAACTCAATAATTCTTCAGCCACAGCTGAAGTCCAATCACATCTAAAACTTCTATGAAGGCTGGTAAGAGGCAGAGTTTTGTGTTTTAGAACACCTGCTGAACCAAAGTATTGGGCTATAGTGTGGTCAGTGCTAAAACAGTTTATTTCTACCTTGGTAACATAACTGTGCTCTAGAACTGTCTGGAAGATTCCTTGATCTGTAGGTAACTTCTGTATGCTCTTTCTGTGACTGTGGCAGCCATTGTCTTCTGGGGCAGGCATCCAAGATACTTAAAGAAATTCTGGAAGCTCTTTGTTTATCATACCTCAGGCAGGTATCTTACACTCTAAGACTCAGCTGAAAAAGCACATGGTATTTTCCAGAGAACTTTACTAGTGATGTATTGAAGGCACAGAATGCACCATTCTCTCTCCACTAGCAACACAGTTCCTTCATATATTTCATGGAACTGTTCCCTCCACTGCCACAGAACTACTGGGAGATGTGCTTGCAGGATACTCTCCATCATTTTTTCCTTCCTGCCATTTTTAACTCCTTTGCTTTCCAACAGTCCGTCATCACTTTTTTACAGCATAGGCGTCCACTGTGGCTTTCAAACAGTTATTGACAAATAGGTGATTCACAAAAGACCGAGAATCTGTCTCCAAATATTTTAGACTTTGAATGAGTACTCTAGTTCTTTCAAAGCCAATCTTTAATTACAAAATCTTGCAACATGCTGGAAGACACATTTTCCTTGCCTTTAATTATTTTAGTTTCCTAGTGGAAGAATTAAGAGGACCCATTCCCTATAACATAAAGATAATTTTGTTATCAATATGTTGCTAGAACTATCCACATGTAAAATTTATCTCTTTGGGGAAACTGTAAATTGGATTGAAATCACAAAAAAAAAAAGTCTCATCAAAGCAAGATGGAATTCTTAGATACACTATAAGCACTCCTAAAATCTCTTCACTAAGGAAATAAAAGTTAAAGATGCCAAATAGAAACAACAAATTAACGTACTACATGATGTGGGAGTGGGGTTTTGTCCAAAAATTATATTCTTTTCATATAAATCTAAAGCCATTGTGTTCTCTTGCTTGTCAATAAATACCTCTGCAATTATGATTGCATATCAAAAGGTCATGTTTAGAACACTTCTCCAATGTCCTAACATTTTATGAGAGATTTGCAATTGAAGAAAGCACAGGTTATTCTAACAAGAAAATATTTATTTACCATGAAAATGTGTCAGCAGTCGATAGTGGTTAATGCAAACCCACCAATCATGTCCTTTATTTTTTTTCTAGTTTAAAACTTTAAATTATTATAGAGCGAGTGTAAAAAGAAGTTAAATATGTCAGGTGTGATTAACCTATGAATCTTGCATTATTTCAAGTACAGTGCCCTTATATTTGCATTCTCTTTGTGGGGAATTCTGGCATAAAGTGGCATAATTAAATCACATTTCATCTAAATTGCTGTTTAATTTGGCCCCTGGTCTTTCTTTTTATTTTAGGTCAGCATGTTTGGGAGCTGTGTGCCTAGCATATGTATAAGCATATTTAGAAATTCTAATGACTTTGTAATTTTAAAATCAAACTTAGGAGAAAAACAGCCTTTCCAGAAAGCATAGCTGCTAGACTTAGGAATGGAAGGAAAGGAAAGGAAAATGGGAAGGAAAGGGGAATGGGAAAAGGAAAAGTAATATCATTTGGAAGGGACTTTCTCATGAAAATTTCAGTTGAAAGAGACTGTCCAACTGACTGACCACTTCAGGGCTGACCAAAAGCTACAGCACATTCTAATGGGCATTGTCCAAATTCCTCTTAAACACTGACATGTTTGGGGGTGTTGACCTCCTCTCTAGGAGAGAAAGAAATATTATTGAAGCATTACTGCAGTAAATAGAGCAGTAAGTGAAATAAAGAACAGGTATCAAAAGATTAGGGTTATTAACTAGGAAATTTTCCCCCATGTTTATATTTCGAAAAGCATCAGGCAAACAAAACAGCAGCAGGAGTTTTACACTTCAAGGTATAGCCTTTGAAGTTTTAGAAGTCTCCATGGAACCTGGCAAGAGAATCTGGAACTGATTCTTTAGGAAAAAAGTATGTCACAAAGTTTATAAATGCATAGGTAGGCTGATGTACTTTGAGAAAGAGACATGTCCAGAGGTCTCGATGAAGAGAAGTAATTTTTCTAAGGAATTCAAGCTTTAGGTGCTTTGCTGGATGACGACTAGAACAGTGATCACATTCTGGAATCAAATGTTAGATGAACAAACATTATTTCTTGGGCTTCTAAGAAAATCTAATTTTTTAGAGAAAGGTAAAGAAACAGAGGTGAGGGTTAAAAAATTTGTAAAACTAATACTTTACAAATTCAGAAAAAGTTGCTGATGCTTTATCATTTAGAAGTGATGAACATTTTTATCTTTTACATATGAATAACAGTTTGCTGTGACTCACAGTCAGTAAATAATTAGACCTTATGAAAAGCAAAAACTCACATAAAAGGCTTATTATTTTACTGCTAAATTAACTGAATAAATAATAGTAGGACCTTGGATTTTTCATACAAGGTTATTTCACTGGAAAATGCTGGACTACTCAAATTGTATTTTGCTAAATTTTATGTTTGTGTGAAAAATTTCATTACAGCAGGTAATTGGGTCAAAGTGCATCAAGGAATTACTGGCCAAAACCTTAAAAAAACTCTCTCTAGAAACAGGTCATAGGCCGTAGAGATCCATGGACTAGCATAATCATAGAAGCATTCCCAGAAAGCCACTGTTGGATCTAGAAGATATGACTATCCCAGTCTATTTTTAAGTTCACACTTATAAAGCACAACATCCACAAAGGCCAGAGACACCTCATCACTTTACACCTGAGAATTTATGCAATTATTTTGATGACTCACACCTAATGTGTCACCCAAAAATGACAGATCTTTTAAGAATCCTAGCAAATAGCTCTCTCAGTTTTCTGAGGAACTCAGAGTGTTTTTGATTTCACAGTGCTAATTTTTTCTTCCTTTCCCTTCTGTTTTAAGAGAGTGAAACAGTTAATTATGGGATCAATTAACATGACATTTTCAAGCACAACACAATTAGGGATAAGGGTCTCCTTGCTTTTGTAGATGTCACAGTTGCATCATATCCATTCTTTATTTTATTATTGGTTACAAAATATATACTTAAAGACAGAAAAATGAGATCCTTAGTAGTAAATTTATTACCCTTTAAGAAAGATCCAAAACCACTTAGGCTGATGTCACCATTTATGCTGATATAAGTAAAGGGGTAGAATCCTATCCATCCTGAAACTGTAATGTCATCACAAGAGTTCAGAACAAATACCAAAGCAAAACAGAACAAAGAGTTTTAGACTTGTCAGGCTAGAAGGCCTGATTGAAATGCAGAATTCCTTCCTAAATATTCTATAATTCTCATATTTATTATCAGGATGAATGATTACCATAGTTTATTTAAAGTTTTGAAGGCAAATATTTCAATAAAATAAAATGTGCTGGTATAAATAATTTCAGAGGTAGGATTTTGATCATACATGAAGAACTATAATTAGTGTTATTCTTCAGCTGTGAGTCTTGAACTACAGGTGTTCTTTCAGAAATCAGAGTTATTCTGTCTTAATGCACCATAAAGGAACAGGAAATTACTGTCTCATGGAAGCAGAAAAATGACCAGCTGTGAAATCTGTAGCAAGTATAATTCTAATCAGAGCTACTTTAAAGCACTAGCTACTAAAAAACCAGACATTGGGCTTATATACAGTAAAAAAACAGTCTAAAAGCAAATTGAGTGTAAATAACTTTCAAAGGGCTTTGTTGCCTACAGTGCAGCACTGACTACATTGAAGTAGTGGATCTTTGATCACAACAATACTTCTTTAATTTATACACTGTAGTATTTGTTCTGTAATTTAAAAAAAACAGTAAAACTAAGAGATGGCCTCCTGAAAGCCACCATATTCTACTATATCTCTATCCCATTCCTTCCTAGTCTCCTGTCACAGTGGTTTTACAGTGATAGTAGCATTCCATAATTTGCTAACAACACAATACCAAAAGTGAATGTTTCTGTGTATATGCAGAAATTCATTAGTACATATGTGTATAATATGACCATAAGTATATAACACAAATATATACATATATATTCCACTATTCCTATTGTGATATAAAGAGGTGAATTTTTTGTAAACTTGCCCTATGTATTACACATTTATGTCAGGGAAGAAGATAGAAAATTTTTCACATCGCAAATTTGTGCCTACAGTACCAGAATTCTTATTGACCTCATCAAACCATGAGGAGAAGGAAATATACTTCTTCATAATTGTTCCTTTATACACTTACATTTCATTAATTATAAACAAAGAGAAGAATTACCATACAGAAGAGTTAAATTCAAGAGTGTGAATCAGAACTGCAAGCATACTAGGACATTGGAATTATTTTGGATTTATATATTATTTACCAAAGAAAATCAGACATAAAGTTAAATGTAAATGATAGCCAAACAAAAGAATCTTTTTTCAAATACAGATTAGACTAAATTAATTTGAAAAGCCCGGTCAATAAATCTCTTGATAGAGTAGTTAGTAAGTACACAGCAGAGAACATAATCCAGGTTCCTTAACAATGCCTCTCCAGGTTTCTTTCACTGCAAAAGACGTCTTTTTGGGTGGACTTGTATTTTTCCTTCATGCAAACTCTGCCTTTGCTGCAACCTGAATTGAAAGCCAGTAATCTGTTCACTGAATATAACACTGACCAGCATATAAACTGGAAATCGCATTATTAGTCATTAAACTACGTGTTCTTTGATCCTAGATAAGAACTGAAGATTTTTTCTACCCTGATTTGATTAAATTGTGGGACATGTTCTTTCATTGTGCAAACATAACTGAATTACCATCCATCAGCTGACAAAATGCTACTGTGACTGAAAAGGCAGACTGACAGCCAAAGGGGAGGCTCGAATAAAGATCAAAGTGAGAACTGATCCCAGAAAGGAGGATTGGATTTTTTCTAATATATAGTTTCTACTATACTGTGATGGGAAAAAAAAGTCTGCTCATTTCACATGTAGGCATGCTCAAAGATTGCTGCTTTTAAGATAATTTGCCAGGATTGTTTATTATTGGGCTCCATATAGGCTCCCAAGTCTCTGTGTTTCAGCCCACAGCACACAACTCCAACAGAATTTGTTAATTTTGTTAAATCTAATTTCTTTGGATTTCACAGTCACATTTACTGATGAGCAGAGGTGACAAATGAATATCAGGAGCACATTATTTTTTTCCCCATTTTTTCCCCTTTTAATCTTCAATATTATGAAAATGTGACCTATGTGACACATAGTTTTGGCTAAGATGGATATACTACAATCTTTTGGTTTTGTGCTACATTTTCTTTGGTGCCAAGACCATCAAAGGTACTGGATGCTGCAGGAAGTATATGTTCTCCAAAATTATGAAAACTAAACTTCTCTTATGTATAGGAGTTCCTGAGTACGTTAGGTACCTAGTTTTCAAAACTGTGAATGAGAATAGCTCCATAAGTCACCATTAGGTGTGCAAGAAGACTGAAGAGGTTCACGTAGTTCCAGCAGGGATGTTTCATAATAAAGTACAACGTGTACTTTATTATGTAATATAAAGAAATAGTAGATTCAATCAATAACTAATTAATACTTTTAAATCACAAATTCAAACAAAATATACTCAATTTAGTCACTTCATACACCCAAGAAGGACCTTAATCTCACAGAACAATTTAACTGAACTTGGAGCAAAATTACCAACCACAAAAATTATGCTCTGCCCTCAAATCTTTTATTAGACTTGCCATATGCTTATCTAAAATAGAATAACTGGAACATCAGAGTCACCCTGTATTTTATCAGAACATATTGTGAATTAAAAAGTCTTTGGAAACACTGCTGAAAATAACCCATTAAATTCATTCCAATAATGAATGTTTAGCACAAAAGTGTTTAGGAAAAAATCTATTCTACGTAATTATATATTATATATAAACCCTCCTTTAAAAAAAACCGACAAACTTACACAGATTCAAGCATAAAAATTTCAATTCCCTTTTTATATAGGAAAATTTAGACTAAATCTTACCAAAGAAAGGACATAGGGGAGAAATATAGTGTCTATGATAGGCAATATACTTTAAGCCCTTGATGTCCAAACAGGTATCTTTCTCTGCTGACCATCACCCCAGGATCCCTGCAGCATGGTCAGGGTTAGTGAAGTCTGAACTGACTGAAGTGTAGCAGGAGGTGTGAGTAAGCATCTGAAATCATGATGCACTAGTAACAATACATGAATTTGGATCCTGACTGATGACCTAAGATCATTCATACTCCATCATGGTCTCTTATTAAAACCTCGCATAATTTAGAAAGTTCAGAATACTTTGGAGGTTGGTTGATTTGTTTATATCTTTATAACTAATTAGTATAACAGAACGCTGAAGACTAAAGCAAGAAAAATCTCTGTAGGCTGCATTTTTTTCTTTCTCAGTGCTCGAGACAACTCCTGCACTTTGCATTTTAAACATTATGTGTTTTCCCCTGTCTTCTTTCTGCCTCTTAAAACTCCTTTGTGCCTTTATAACCTGTTCATCTCTTCAGAACAAAGAAATAGGCAAGCTGAATACTTCCCAGGTGGAGTGTTAGAAACACAGAATATCTTAATTATCCACATACAGTGGCACAGAATATTAAATCCAAGACTGTGCCAGCTTTTCTTTTCCCTTCCAACTTTCTCTTCTTTGGAGAAGTGACTGAATCCTTAGTATAGAGTTCCTTTGTCCCTAAAACAGTAAAATCTGCTGTATATGATCATTCCATATTTTTCCTCTAATAAAGAAAATAATTACAACACAATGCCTGACTGCAGAAAAAAAAAAGACGCCTCACACTATTACGTTACTTACATTACTTCTCAGAGATGGGTAATGGTATTTCATTACTACTCTACAAAATTTTTTAGTATTATTAAAAATTTATTGACATAGCGCTAAGGACTGACTTTTATGAGAGATACAGTTAAAAATGTTTACTTCTGTAAATATAGATAACTTTTTCTTGTATCTTGTATCTTATATTCTCCTGTGTTTTATACATGTACCATACAGAATAAACTTATAAGTTAGATCGGTGTCATTAGGACACAACAGCAGAGATAATGTCATCTGACGTTTAGTATATAAAAATGCACTCTATATTAATTCAATCTATAACTTCACCAAAAATTTAGATCAAGATTAGATTAGACTAGATTAGATTTTCGAAGTTTTAAAGAATCAATCATAACATCTTTTTCAATTATAAACCTATTGCATCAAATAACATTTTTCTTAAGCAGAGACAGGGATCATAACTGCTGCATGTTTTATGGGGGATTCTTACGGGTTTCAATGAAAATCCAAAAAACTGATTACCCAAACTGCCAAAAATCGAAAATTTAGCATGAAAATCTGTATCTTCAGAAGGTGATTGCCAGCTACAGTAGTGAGGATGTGCTGCAGAGTGAATTCAAGTGCTATCAGCAGAAGGGGGATCTGTTACACATCTTGCTGCTGAGGCTTCCTGGTTCAGCTCCAGGGCAGCATCCTAAGCCTTCAGTCCTGCAGGAAGTTCCCCTGTTCACTTTCAGCATCTATTGTCCTAACTGGCAGCCACTGTTCATATGTGACAACCCAGCATTTATCAGTTTGGCTGTGGCCAGTTGGATGCTCTGGCTGTTCACACATCACTGCACTGAGAGAGAGGAGCTGTGCATTGCACCTCACCAGAGCGTAATTGACTTCTGTTTACCAGCTACGGCACTTCATACATTCCCTCACCCATACTACTCTATTTTAATCTGATTCTTTCTGTGTCTGCTTCTGCTGTGCATGGGGCAGCCTCCTCACCTCTGCCTTTAGCCCTGTCCCATCTCAGTCCTTTGCTCTACCCTTCTGCTACACAGCTTACAGCCACCGACCTCCCGTAATCACCTCTTGTGAATTGCCCCATTACCACCCCTGATCAGTATCACACTGAACTGCTCAGAGTCAGAGATGGGCACATCCCTGAAAAACAGGAAGCACAGTATGGGAACTACTGCAAATAAAGAGCAGTAATATAACTGTGATTCATATTGTATGTACAAAGGTGTGCATCATGGGTCATATGAAGTGGTGCTCTGAAACTGATATAATTGTGAGTTGCATGCTCTTTCCGGCCCGTGCTGAAAGCAGCCAGAAGGCAATCTATAAATTACATTTACATAAGTAAGGTCATTTGAACTACACTGTCAATGTGTTGTTGAACACAGAAAGGGTGGCCTTATTCGAAGAAGATATTCCCCCATATTTAGTAAGAGCTGTGGATATAGCTAATACCTATTTGGATACACAAATACATTTTCCTGTGATTTGTAGGCATTTAGTTGTTAATACTTCAGTATTTGCTATTACCCATTTTTTTGTACATGCATCACATACATAATATGGTTGTGACTTCTCTCCTAAACCCCAGGAACTGTCAAGTATCTCTTCAGTTGTTCCACTCCTGTGTGGACATGTCTGATAGAGAATTCAAATGCCAAGTATACAATCCATACCTTGCTTGCCTGGCTAATAATATATGTGCTCACCTTACCATTTTTAATAGTCCTATTAAGGATGCAATTGTACTTGTGTAAAACTTCCCCTACTGTCTAGGTCAAGTGTCCCTCTTGTTACAGTAAATGTATTTGGAAATTGAAGACTAGGAACCCAGGTAACTCAAACCTCAAGGAGTTTCCCTTAACAACAGCTTTCAACATGAGCTGACAGTACTGTGTTCAGCACAAAACACTGCAGCTACTGCCACTTTTCTCATGAAAACCTCAGTTCTGTGGTGGTTATGGTGTCAGTCACCATTTTTATATGGTAACTCCACAGATACGGCTCTGATCCAGGTAGGAGAGAAAAGAGATCAAAGCCCTGGACAGTCCAAGGGCAGAAGACTGTTCACTTTCAGGAAAGTGTTCTTATCTCTTGACTCCCCTCAGTTCCTAAATGCCCTCTCTCATCTCTGGCCTTAGGAAAGCAGACACACCTTGAAGGAGAATTATATCTCCTACAGACAAGCACAAGACTTACCTGCAGAGCCTGCAGGCTGGACTTTCTGCATGAAGAGAACAGTGGCTCTGACTCCTGGCAGCAGTGAGCACTGAATTCAACTCCCATAGATTAGGAATAAGCTGGTTATTCAAAAATAGATAAAAAGCATAGAAGCCACTTAAATCCAGTGGTGTTTTAATGCATTTTATTGAGTTATATGAATGGATTTTGGAGCTAGACTTTGCTGACATCTGCTTTTTAAAAAACCTGTTGGTAATAGTGATACTATTTTATACATCCTATAGAGAATTCTGGGGAATAATTTAGGGAAAACTTTAAAAAAAACCCAATAAAATTCTTTCCATTTCCAATCCCTCAATTTATTTTTAACAATTCAACTTTTATTTTTTTAACCAAATCTAGTCTCTCTTTCACATGAGAGGTTGGACCAGATGATCTTTCAAGGGTTCTATGTTTCTATGCTGCAACTTGTGTAACAACGTCATATAAATACAAACACTAAAAAAAATAATGATAAACCTGTCTGCTGTAAAACCTAATAGCATGTCCCATCATCTATATGCTGGTGAATAGCCACAGAGACTTGCACAGAGTTCTTTCATAATCAGTTTATGAAATTGGCAATGTTTTCCCACAGCTGACATGTGCTACTGTACAATGGTTATTTGGATTTAGAACAAAAGCAGAAGGACCCAGTCCCTAATTTAATCAGAAAAAAAAAAAAAAAAGAAGCAGAGTTGATCTTTAATATTTGACAGTGCCACAAGCCTACAAAACAAAAAAATTCAAAGGAGACCAATATTTTAACTGTTTACAAAGATATGAGTTACTGGCACTTCTATTTTTTAATAGGACATTTGAGCTGCCAGTTCTGGACAAGCATTGAAGTTCACAAGTTATTCCTTAATTAGACTAACTTCTGAGCTGAACCTCTTTGTGAATTAGAGAAATATGAGTAGCTCATAAAATACCTATTAGATTTTTATGACTAGGGATTAAAAAAACCCCAAAACCTGTAAGGAAGGTAAGCCCTTAAATCTGTCTTTTCTTTTATTATTTTGTGTTGGACTTGTATTGTTTTCTGATCTATGGTGGATATTTACTTCACTAACACACAAAGGATTGTGTTGCAAGTTTAGCCTGAGCTAAAGTAGTCTGGAAGTCACTACTTTGTAGAGTCCAGTAAATGAACTAAAGTAAAAGTTACTTTTATCTACATATACAAAAACTATCATAAGACAATTATTTTGATTCATTTGATTGACAGTTTTCTTTCTTAACTATTTCAAATAGATACTTTTCCACACTGTGCCTTGAGGAAGAGAACAAGCATATATGAAAAGCTTATATATGAAAAGCAAATATAGCAACATATTTAATTTTTATGGGTTTAACTCCATACTTTATATAGGAATTGCACTTCAAACCCACAAAATGACTAAATGTTTCTAACCCGAGCTAAGTAGTTAACATTAGCTTGCTTCTTGGTTTTGTTCATGACCCTCAAGGCTGACATTTTGTATTCTTAGCATGAAGGTTTTCATCAGTTACATTAAGTGGGTATTTTGGTTCTTGTCTGTATAGATCATCTGACAGTTACTCAAGAGATTATTTCCCATTTAGTAAAAAGTGAAAATGCTGTGATTTAAACCATACAGCCAACATATGTCTCAGAAGCACTGACCAATACTGCTGCAATTGACAGTATTAAAAAAGAATATTTACCTCTATTTTTTAAGATGAGAGTTCACTATTTTTCTCTTTGTGGAGGCCCATGCACTCAGAGGGGGGAATTTTAATTATTTATGTTTATTCATGGCACAGAGGGATTGATCTATATTCTTTAAAATTTTCCCTCTCTACATATTTAATTTCCTTCCTCTCATGAGGTATTGCAAGGTTTTATATTTATATGGATTTCCAGCAAGATTCTCCTCAAGCCTGCTGCAACAGATGGATCATTTTGTATGGGCTGTGGAATTAGGCTTAGAGTACTTCCAGAATAATTTTAATTATGACAAACTGAAGCAATGCCAACTCCTTTGCATTTTTTTTTCTTTTAGAATATTTTAATTCCTCAAAGAACAGATCAAATTAATGTGAATTCTAGCAGAAAAGCACACAGTTATTTTAATTCTTTACTTTCCTAATGAATATTTGTAAAGGGGGATCTGCATATCAACATTTGCATTTACATTTGCATTACCAAGGTTCAACTCTATATTTTTAATTGCAGAGTATCACTTTTTTACTATCATGTAAATCACTATTGAAATCATCTTAACACCAGACATTTAAAGAAGGAGCCTTTCATGTTCATTAAACTAGCCATATATGTTAGGCCAGACATCAGAGAAATTACATCTATTTATATCACTATTCCCACATAATGTATCTTGACAAATTCATCTGGCAAGAAAAAGAGAAAGCACCTTCCTTTGCAGGAAGAAATTAATATATCACTATCCTGAACTCATACAAAAATGATACAATCTGTGTTGCAGTTTTCTTAATATAAGCAGTTTAGGTGAAAACCTGATTTTATAGCACAGAGGTATTCTTGGATTGTACCAATAATCTTTACAGGGCAAGAAGGGAAAAGGACTTATTTCTTCATTCTGCAATGCATCTACCCACAGCTTCCTGCTAAGGGAGAGGAAATTATTTAGACAGTCTCCTTTAAATATGGGTGATTTATTCCAATTCAGCACATCCTCAAAAACTCATAGGTTAAAATCTGGAAACTGTTTCAGTTTTGTGAAAAACACAACACAATTCTCATATTTAATATTATGGCTATTCCACTGAAATATCAATTTTTGTATTTTCTTTTATGAATGGAGCCTCTATCTAAGGAATATTAAGATAATAACACACATGAAACATTTTTGTTTTGCTTTGGGGATTCTTGGGGGTTTTTTTGTTTATTTGTTTTTTTGTTTATGGGGTTTTTGTTGTTGTTTTTGTTTGAGACAAAACCCCTGAAGGTGATAAGCAATTTGAATTATACGTCACTATGGAAAATACCCATCTTTTCTGAATCTGTCCATGTCCCAAGAATAGTAACAAATGAATATATTTCCACTGCTTTCCTTAATGATCTTAAATACTATGAAGGTAGTCTTCTGGTGTATTATAGCTTGACATCTATATAAAGTTTGTTTCACCAAGACCAGTGGAAAATATATGCAGTTATCAGAGGAACTGGATTCTGCTAGAAATTTTGTCTTTTTCAGCTATATTTTAGGAGCTTCTGAGTTATTTGATAATGAAATTTATGCTTCCACAAATATAATAGAACACATGGAAGTGTGAAATTGATCCAGACCCAGAACAGGCCTCTTGGCAAATTTTTACTGAATTACCCAGAATGTACCTTCATAGAAATTAATTGGACATCATGATTGTACATTACTTGCAGAATGACAGACATTATTGATTTAATTTAAGATTTGAGTAACTTGGGTAAATGTGTTTTAAAGCTGCCTCATGCAAAGCAATCTCAAACATTATCAAGCAAATTTGATACCATGAAAGTTTATACAAGATCAGTGCTTTCTATATGCAGTGGTGAGGTTGTGACTGTGATTCAATACACAGAGTATTGTTTTCCCAGAAATCCACAATGTCTGAAGCATTTCCCCATTACAGCAGAATTAGATGTTCAACTTGAAGTTGGTCTAAAATAAGCTCTGAAGTGTATAGAAAATGCTTAAGAGCTCATCCATATTAAAAGGCTGTCTTATACAGGTCCTGCTGGGCCTGCAAAATAAAGCTGTAGAAGAAATGTTAAGAACACTTATGGGCTTGCTGCTATGCAAATACAAAGGCCTGAAGAAGAGCTCATGAATATCTCGTCAATTCATAGATATATGTGTGTAAACACTCCTTCTCCTCAGAAATTTTATGAACTTCTTGGTTTACCTTTTAAACAGTGACATCCTCTGATTTTCATCCTCAGTTACTGTTGGAGTTGGACTTGGAGGCTAGCTGAAAACACAAATTAAACTAGCACTTGGGGATCGGAAACTTTGAGTGTCATTCTCCTCCAACTTGAATAGAGGCCCTGGGGAGAAGAAGCAGGAGTAAAAGTGGGGCCAGATAAGAAAGGAAACCTAGAAGGTCAAGCAAAAGAGTTATGAAAGGTCTGGCTAGGTGCATAAGCAGAGGTAAACACATGGTCCAACGCAAGATCAGGTTTGATACCATGAAAGTTTGAAGTTTGAAGGCAGGCAAAATGAGAGGAATGCCAACCACAGAGTAAGACTGTCCACAGCTTGAAGCAGGCATGACAGAAGAAAGGCTAAGAAATCAGTCTGAGAATACACTGCAGAAGCTGATATACAGATCAGGACAGAGATGAAGACAGGGGCAATAAAATAAAAGCTGAAAAGAACACCAACCAGAAACTGACTGAATAACAATACAAAACAACTGTGATTCCCTTATACATTAGCAGGGAGAAAAAGTCAGGTGTATAGGCCACAGATTTTCTAGACTGTCAGCTGTTTAGGATACCAACTAAAGATCTCTGAAATGCTGACAGCTGAGTTAAAGCCTTATGGAGAGTCTTTAAATGGCACATAGCTTTCATGTTCCACAAAGTGTTGTAGAATTATTCTTCTGAGAGCTTCTTTTTTATTACTGTAATAAAACAAGGATGCTTTATAAAGAGAACATCATATCCTATAATTAAATTCACTTCAAAGAATGATGTTGTTTCCTAGTAAGGTACATATACTGGCTTCCTTATCAGAAAATAATGCCCCATATTAACTAGTCATTCAAAAGGAGCTCTGGACTATCATATGCAAAAGATTCAGGTCAAAGAAGCTCTTGGTTCCTTGGGACAGCTGGCAGCAAGAAGTCTGCAGAGAAATTTTTTCCACAGAAATAAAAGCAAAGTTTCCACTGACTTTAATGGTTAAGCCTATGCCTTGCTGATAAAATCAACTATGTAGCAAGAATTACATATGTCATGATGTTATTGCAAAATTGGTGGACAGGAAATGTCCAGATAGTATTGTACATATGGGGCTCACAGTAGATTAAAAGCCATGGCAGTCACACAGCAGCATAGTGAAGCAATACTGCAGTCCATAATATGTAAAATGGCTAAGTTATAAAAAAGTTCATTATCAAGAAAAGCAAGGAAAAACTGTCACGACTCTCGTGTGATTTCTGCCAGCTACGAAATCTGTTACTTGCCTTCAATCATCAGCTATTAAATACAGTTAATTGTGAGAATTACACTCTTTTATTTATGATCTTGTTTTTTCATGTACCACTTAGCAGTTGGAACATAAAAATTCTGAAATTATAGAAGTAGAGATAAAAAGTGTTTTATAATTCTAGATTCTCATTTTTCCTGTCGTCTAGGACTGTAAGTGAAGAATTCTAATAAATACTGCATTGCTAAAATGTAGGCTTTTTTAAACTTATCTAAGACATATCCCTTTACATGCTCTGTAGAAGAGAAACCTAACTTTAACACAGAAATGGAATGAAAGAATCTACTGGAGAGCCCTTTAGTAAGGCAAAGTATTTTCCTTCTAGGACTCAAGGGAACACATGACAGACAAAACAGAATATGGAAATTCTGACACAAATATGTCAATAGGAATCTACAACTCATTAAACTTAGTAGTTCCTCCATGGTTTGACTCAGAAGAATAGTGATGCTATTTTCCCTGAAATATTTTCTTTCTTAATCTTCTAGCTATAATCCAGTCTGTACGTGATGCTTCTCTTACTACATCCTGCAGGAAGCTGTGATTGTGAGAGAAAACCCCTCCTTCCCTCTGCTACCCAGGAAGGAGATCTTGGCACTTATGTCAGCATAGTCAAACCCACTACTATGAGACATGTTGGGCTCTGCACCAAGTTAGGAAATCCAAACTCAGGCTCTTGTTAGCTTTGTGGGTCTGTAAAGTAAAGCAAAGAAAAACATCCACTGATCTTTGAGATTTTCAGGTTCAGCTGCTTCCCATTTATCTCAGCCACTCACAGGACACGAACAATTAGTTTTACCTTCCTTTATGCCAGAACAGACAACTATTATAATCTCATTGTCCACAGAGACATTTATATTCTACTAGAGTTATTCTCTATTTTTCCATTTAAACTAAAGCGTAATAGTTCACAGTGGAGATGCCCATCTGCATAAGCAGAGTTACTATTCAATTCTGTAATATATTCATATATTAATTAAAAGATTAGAACTTTCCTCAGTTTTTAATTACTGAGGAGCAGATCTGGAATAATAGTGAAAACAGTTATTCATAAACAAATCTATCTGGTTGGAATGCAATTCCATCAGTTCCTGTTCTCCTTTTCCTGTTCTTCCACAAATGTCCTTGAACTACACTTTTTGAGGGAAGGAAATGTCATTGCTAAGAAAAAAAAATCTGTATCATAGGAACATGTATGAGGCAAGATTGCTTATAGATAAACTATGGCACTGCTTGCTTAGCTACCTTTGTGTCTGCAGTCATGTCCTCACTACAAAATGACCGTTTGTGGAAAGAACTTTATTAGCTGCTCTGGAAAAAATAAAACCAAAACCATCAAAACAAAAACCAAACCCAAAAAAACTCCAACAAAACAAACAACCCACCCCAAAAAACCAAAACCACAAGAAAACAAAACCAAAATCAAACACCACAAAAAACCCCAAACCAAACCAAACCAAACCAAACCAAACCAAACCAAACCAAAACCAAACCAAAAGAAAAACAAAGCATAACACAACAAAAAAAGGGACGGGGAACCCACGAAAAAATTCCAAAAACTAAGCAAAAAAAGAAGAACAAGCTCAGGCAGAGAAGATGCACAAGATTACTAATTTCAAGTACTGGTATGGACATCATGGATCAATGGGCTGAGGCCAATGGGGTGAGGTTCAACAAGGCCAAGTGCCAGGTCCTGCCCTTGGGTCACAGCAGCCCCAGGCAGTGCCACAGGCTGGGGCAGAGAGGCTGGAAAGTGCCCAGGGGAAAAGGCCCTGGGGGTGCTGTGACAGCAGCTGCACATGAGCCAGGCTGTGCCCAGGTGGCCAAGAAGGCCAATGGCATCCTGGCCTGGATCAGCCATGGTGTGGCCAGCAGGAGCAGGGCAGGGATTGTCCCCTGTCCTGGGCACTGCTGAGGCCACACCTCGAGTGCTGTGTCCAGTTCTGGGCCCCTGAGTGCAAGAAAGACATGGAGGGGCTGGAGCGAGTCCAGAGAAGGGCAACGGAGCTGGGGAAGGGTCTGGAGCACAAGTGCTGTGAGGAGCAGCTGAGGGAGCTGGGGGTGTTCAGCCTGGAGAGAAGGAGGCTCAGGGGAGACCTCATCACTCTCTAAACTACCTGAGAGGAGCCTGTGGCAGGTGGGGGTTGGCCTCTTCTCCTAGGTAATGAGTGGCAGGAGAGGAAACGGCCTCAAGTTGTGCTTGAAATGGCCTCAAGTTGGGGAGGTTCAGAATGGATATTGGGAAAAAAATTCTTCATGGAAAGAGTTGTCATGCATTGGAACATGCTGTCCATGGAAGAGATTGAATCAACGTTCCTAAGGATATTTAAAAGACATGTTAATGTGGCCATGGGGGTTTAGTGGAGGACTTGGCAGCGCTGGGTTAATTGTTTCAATGATCTTAAGGGTCTTTTCCAACCTAAACGATTTTATGATTTTGTGAATCTATGAGCAGAGGACGGGACTACACTGACAGTTATTAAAGAATTAAAATCAATTTTTGAGTTGTTTTTTTCAGCAGTGATGCCTCATGGAATAATGTTTGCCAAACAGAGAGTGCAAGTCACTAAGAGTATACCTGAGCTGTTTCGAAAGCAGATAGCATCAGTCAAGGAATGAGATTTAATGTAGCCTACAGCATATTTCCACTCGTAGTGATTTAGGGTATCCAGAGTGTATTCCACTTATTTATGAACAGGGCTTGTGCAGAATATATTTCTGTATCAAAAAATATATACAAAGTGTGGCTTTTGAAAGATATCACTGGCCTGTATTAGTGTTCCTGGGAATGTTAGGTATCTGAAACAATGGAATAAAACAGGAGATTTGCTTTCTGTCCCTAAAAGACCTTTTTTTGCAGCATTATCATCAGTAAATGCCTCTGACTCAAAACCCTGACTAGCATAGATGAATCAGCATGAACAATGCTGCCTTCATGAAAAGCACTTTTTGCATCTACTAGTAAAGGGAAAACATTTTAGAAGTTTCATAAAAGGAAAATATAATAGTTCTCCACCGATATAAAAGAATAAAGATAATAAAGAAAAACATCTAGAGTGAAAAAAATTAGGTAAGGAAGCTGAATACCCTTAATTCAATGGGTCCCTTGTACAGTGGAAAAAAAGGGAAGAGAAAGTCCATTTTTAACTGCTTTCAAATCAACTAAAAATTATCCAGCTAGCGTGAAGAAAAAACAGGCCTTTAACTCAGAAAGACTATTTTTTTCAAGAATTAAAGTGTTCTTTATTTCTGGGCCAATGATGTAATCAGAGATTTAGAATATAATTTTGCCTAATTGCACCAATTGCTCCTTGCTTTACACATACTGCCCCAGAACAGTTTTCTGACACATTTCTCACACTGGGAGAGGTTTGGAAAATATTTTATGCAAAAGAATATTTTTAGTAGTAAACATTAAATAATGGCACTTTCCTCTACATAAACCAGTATGACAAACAACATGAATGCCTTTAAAAACACCCCAACCTGAAACAATTCTTCAGATAACCCATGTTAAATAAGGACTCAAAAAACAAAAGTAAATGGAATCTTAGCAGAGCAGTAGGCCTTCATCAGCCAGGGCAGGTGATTTAATCTTTCTCTGGTATTGCCTGCACATTTACAGTACTTGGGTTGAATGCCTGACTTCTGAAGCATTTGGGTATTCTTCTGTTCCTCTCACCAGCCCCCCCCCCTTTTCTTTAAACATATAACCAACATAAATACTGTAAAGAGGGATTAGGTCTTAAAATAAAAAGCATGATTGCTGTAGTTGCACAAGCACTTTTCTAAAAATATTTTTGAAATGCATTGAATAGGTACAACTTCTTAATTTAAAAGAAGATGAGATGAGACAAATTATTCTAATTCTCAAGTTCATGTCAGGTGATAGAACAAGCAACATCAGGACAATAACTGGGGAGGGATGCAGGGAACAGTGCTCCCATAGATTCCGTAAAACTGCCATTGCCTGCACTTCATGCAATATAAATGCTATACATAGCACATGATTAAATAAGCCAGTATATGCCAAACATGTTAGAAAGCTTTCCATACCACAGTACAGAAATGTTGAATATAAAAAGGAACCTACAGACAGAAACAAGGTGAAAATGAAACCACTTCTACTTCAAATTTTGATGAAATGGACCAATATATCACCCAGTTGATATTTTTCTTAATTCTTTAGCTCCTGTACAAAGGGGCATCAACAGAATTATGAAATACCATCCATATTTCAGTTTGACTAGAGAATGAATTTTTGCTCTCCTCCACTTAGATTCTCCCAAGTATTAAACCCCAAATCCAAACACAATTAATTAAAATACAGCAACAAAAAATGTCCTTCTGGAAAGAGGTCTTGTCTACTCTGTAAGGACAAGCCAATTCAAAAGGTTTGGTTAAAATAACTACCTACTGCATCAAGCACAGAGTTGGAAGATCACTGCTAAAGAAAGTCTCCTTACACACAGGAGAAACAAACAGCTGGACAGCTGCTTCTCAAAAGTAGGTAACAAAACTGGACAAGAACCAGGCTTTCTGACCTGCCAGCTATTGAGCCTTATCTGACAGATCCTTGTGTCTAAGGCAGCAGTCTTTCTATTATTTTATTCTGATATTGCTTATCAACGTAGTGGAATCAAAGTGCCTCAGGGTGAGTGACATGGTGATTTGAGAAGGGACTTAGATAAATTTTCAAATAAATATGACCAAGTAAGTTACTAAGAGGAGTTGAGTGCCTCTGTATTATAGATATCATATAGAACATACCTCTGAATCTTACATACTTGGACAATAAATTTTGGCTCCCACAACTCTTTCCATTCTTCCACTTTATCTGTTTTCCTATCACAAGCTGCTTTCTATGTTTCTGTCTGGTGGCAGACTGCCACATGCTCTCCACTCAGAGGTTATTATCCCATTCCCTTCAAACACTGCAAGTGCTTCCTGGGTCCTCCTTTCATCTCATAAGAAAAAGAAAGGAGTGAGACAAGAACTGTTGGTGGAGTCCAACTCTTCAGTACTGCAGCACACAGCAGAGGTTTTCTCAGGACAACCTGTAACTAAGTAGGATGACTCCCTGGATGCTATACTATCCATATGGGACACACAGCTTGGCAATAAACCTGTGATCTAACACTCAAACACCTCAGATATTGGTGGTTATACAGAAGGATCCCTGCAGCACTGTTGAGTCACGGTTCAAACAGTGGCTAGTAATTATGTATTGTTATGGCCAAATTTCAATTCTTAATCTGCTGAATTTGCTAAATTCAGGGCACATTTTGCTGAACACTTTGCAGGCACACTTTGTTGATCACATTTTTTCATATGATGAGGCACACCACTTGTTCTTACCGCTCCCTGTCCATATAACAATGTGTCATGGGTTTGACCCTGGCTAAATGCCAGGCACCTACGACCTTTTCTTTCTATGCTCTCTCCTGCTGCAGCTATGCAGAGGAGAGGGAAAACTAACACAAAACACTGGACTTATGAGTTGAGATAAGATCACTGATAAGGAGGACGCACAAGATACAGGGCAAAGTCACGAAAACTTAAAGTTGCAAAAAAAAAGTGATTTATTAATCTAAGAGTTGGAGGATAAATCAGAGGCAAAAATAAGCTCTTAAAGACACCATTTCTCCACTCACCCCCCTTCCCTCTTAAGGCACCACTTTTCAGCTCACCCCCTCCTTCCAAATAACCAACAACTCCCAGGCAGGGGCAGGGTGTGGGGTTTTCTTCTCTTAGGTCAGTCCATCACAATTCTTCTACTACAAACACTGTTTCTCTACTCACCCCCTCCCTCCTTCCAACCAACAG
>VZRL01006433.1:503703-533272 GCA_013397895.1 Origma solitaria | reverse complement strand
TTTTTTTTTTTTAAGCATGGAAACAAATTAGTGACTTCTAGTCTAGGGGAAATATTTGGGAATTTTTCTAGAAATTCATCACCATTCAAATAGTCCCTGAATATGCTCTGATATCAAGCTGCAATTTTAAGATATAAGAATGATATTTATCCCTATACAACAAGCTAGCAGAAAATCTACACACTGTTTTGCTACACCTAACTCCTACAGAACTCATTGTTTTACTGTTAGGATTGTCATTTAGCATTTCTGTACAGCAAAGGTCTGGGGAGAAATGCTTCTTTAAGTAAAAGTTATCCAACTTCTTTGTCAAGTTAAGTACACCCCGCCCACTGAATTCCCATTTTAAAGTAACACTAGAGAATAATACTAGTTATAAGTTATGAAATAGGGCAATTAAAAGCCCAGGGTAAAGTAAGGCAAAAATCAGATACAACTGTAATTTTGTGCTGCAGCTTTTAATAAACTTATTCACAAACATATAAGAGCACCATACATGCTGATTTCTTCACAGATGTTCTGAGAGCTTATTGGCCATCATAAGAAACAACCTCAAAAAGCAAGAGGAAAGCTGAAGAATTACAGTTTTGACCTGTAATCCTGATGCAAGCTATGGACAATCCTCTGTGCCTCAGTTGTTTGTCAACACTGCGGCAAAGACACCATTGTTCACAGTATTGCCAAAAGCACATTCCCAGCAACTGCATGGATAATCTCTCCTTATCCAGTGTAACATGAAGTTACAGTCATAGAAAGAAATAGTAACAAGAGAATCTTCTAAGAAGGGAAAAAATCCATAGTAAACTTCAAACCCTAAATATGTTTTTTCTCTCTTATGTTATCCTATCTAGCTGCTACCCTGACTTCCTTTACTTTCTTTTGGGAAAAAAGGTCTCACCTTAGCCCTACACTACAAGAATAGGTGATGTGTGTACAAACAAGAAGACAAATAAGCTCTGAAGACATGACACTTCTGTGAAAAGCAGGAGGTTTCTTGACTCTGTAACTGCACGCTTCACCTAATGTTATTCCTCCTCCTTCCTTCCTCAAAAGCTCAGTAGGGAACCCAAAGAGCATTAACATTCCTCACATATTATAGTAATTTTTTATGACAATGTAATTTTTTATAAGAAGTAGAAAGGAACATATCCACTCATCTAACATCAGTATTTCAGATATTCCATCACAAATTAGATAGTCCCAAAATATAAAATATCAGTATGAATTTTTCTCCTATTTTTGAAAATCTTTAGGCATCATTCTTCTTCACAGAGTAAAAAGTAGATGCTTTCTTTCTACATGTTAATTCTCACAATTTTTTCTCTATGCAGACTCAATAGTACACAGATGATACTCAGTGTAAAATGCAACCAATCACGGGTAGCTCTGCACAAAATAATGAGGGTCTCTGAGTGCTTGGACTCTAATAATATTTCCAGGTCCTTTGTCATAATTAACTACATGTGTTACAGGCACATGGGTACAAAATGTGATTTGAGAACAGGCAGCTGCCACTAGGAATTAGTTGCTGCTCGAGAGAAATATATTTAGTGATGAATCAAATGAGATAAACTGATGGTAACATTCGAAGCTGAATGATTTGAAATGTGGACCCCCCCCCTTTAGGGGGATAAATAGTATAGTCCTGTCTTTCAGTCTTTATTTGCCGAAGTCAACTATTTTGCAATAGTCCAATTATCGTGAGCAGGAATTACTCTCATAGAGGATGCAGAACTGAGACCTAAAACTGAAAATTAATATTTTTCCTTGCAAGTGATTTCAATTTTGGAAGCTCTTGACAGCAGGAAGAAGTATAAAGACAAAGAACAGAGTTTCTTCTAAACATGTTCTTGTGGATGGTAGAGGCAAGCCATGTTATTTTCATGCACATAAGCAGCATAATGGCATAGGAGAGAAATCACAAAAATTACTTATGACTCCTGTCTTTGAAGAACCCCAGAAATAATTTTGAAAAGACATGGAAAAGTACAGATTTGTGCCAAAGCCTGTTAGAGACTGAAAAAGACAAACCCAAAATGATTAGTATCACATGCAGCTCATTTACTTAAGTCATATGCTGCAAAATCTTGGCTTGGGTTCAAGGGAAATGCCTGGCTTTCAGAAAATAAACTATTTAAGATTTCTAATGCAGAACACTACAAAGGACAATTAAATTACAGTCCAGATAATTAACAGTAAGAGGAATGGCAGCAAGCATTACACAATGTTGTCTGACAAATATAAACAAATGAGAAAATGGATTGGTGAGCAGAACTCGCTACTGAGAAAACTAATTACATATCTTCTTCCTAAGCTATGATTATGAAGCACAGATTCCTGCCCCCATAGATAACAGGAGAAAACAAAGAAATTCTTGCCAGGTTGTTCTAAAATCTAATGTATTGCCCCAGGAGACCTTTCGCTGTCTGGCTCATGTCCTATTGGGATCTATGTTGTCCTTTTCCAAACATGAAAACATACACATTTGTAGAATATTTTGGGAAGACAACTTTTAAAAGAAGTATAAAAAATGACCAATCAAAAATTCTAAGAAACTTAAAAAATCAAACAAGCTCCTCAGCAAGTTGTTTATAAGGCACAGGGTCACTGACTATAAAGTGTCTTTTGCTTATGAAAAATCATGCCCAGAAATGCTTATCAAATATCAGATTTAAAGAAGCACAGCCTCTTTCTCCATGGGAAGGATTCATCACAAACAATGTATGATAGCACAGACATTGGGATCAAGTGGACCCTCAGCAAGTTTGCAGACGGCACTAAGCTGAGTGGTGCTGTTGACACACGTGAAGGATGGGATGCCACCCAGAGGGACCTGGACAGGCTTGGCAGGAGGGCCTGTGGGAATCTCATGAAGTTCAATAAGGCCAAGTGCAAAGTCCTGCGTATGGGCCAGAGCAATCCCAACAAATATAGGCTGGGGAACGAATGGATTGAGAGCAGTCCTGAGGAGGAGGACTTGGGAGTGCTGGTGGATGAGCAGCTGGACATGACCCAGCTAGGAACACTGGCAGCCCAGAAAGCCAAACTGGGCTGTATCCAAAGAAGGGTGGTCAGCAGGTCCCAGCTGGGCCCCCAACATAAGGACATGGATCTGTCGAAGCAAGTCCATACGAGGGAAAATAATCAGGGGTTTCGAGCACTTGTCAGTGACATAAGGCTGAAAGAGCTGGGGCTGTTCAGCCTGGAGAAGAGAAGGCTTTGGGGTGACCTTATAGTACCTTCCAGTACCTATAAGAAGGTAAAGGAGGGAGGGAAAGGGAGTTTTTTCAAAGCGCATGTAGTGATAGGACAAGGGGGAATGGCTTTAAACTGAACAAGGGCAGATTTAGATTAGACATACGAAAGAAATTCTTTACTTTGCAAAGAGGATGGTGAGGCACTGGAACAGATTGCCCAGAAGAGCTGGGGATGTCTCATCCCTGAAAATGTTTGAGACCAGGCTGTATGGAGCTTTGAGCAACCTGGCTTTGTGGAAGGTGCCCCTCTCCATGGTGGAGGTGTTGAAACTAGATGATCTTTAAGGTCTCTTCCCAAACACTCAACGCAAAACATTCCATGATTATATAAACACCTTTAGAAACTATTACTGGTGTACAGGAGATTTTAAATCAGCCTGAAACAGGTACTGTGACCTATCTTCAAAGGATTGGAAAATATAACCTCACACCAAAACAAGTGGGTGCGTATTTGTAAAAATATAGCATCACCACCATTTCCTGGACCAAAAAGTAGAGATTTCCTGGAATACTCTGGAGTCTGCCACAAAGGTTTTTAAATAAACATCCATGATTACAATAAAATTCAAACAATCATTTGGTCTCCATAGAGACATCAGATTAAATAATCAATATAATTCTTTTATTTTTTTCCCTTAAAACAGGTGCAAGCAGCCATACATAAGCAGTGGAACTAAGATTTATTGTTTTGCTTTAAATTTCTGCCTTGATGGCTATGTTTTTCCTCAATCCATTCACGAAAAATTAAGAAAGCTGGCATAATAATGTCTTTGCACTCTAAACTTTTCTGACTGATAATTATTACCATCCATCTTAATATTCCTTCTGAAAAATTCTTTTTATTACCAGACAGTGAAATTCAGAATATGAACAAAGGCACCTGGTTCTAATAAACAAAAAACATGCCCTTATATTATTAACTATTGGCATAATCTCAGCAATGGCATCCAGCTAAAGGAGGCTTCTGCACACATAACACTGATTCATTGGTTCATGTCGGTCTTCTTAATATTATTTGTGCTACTCATAATCTGGCCAAAGTGCTCCGGTGGTCATCAATTTACAGCGTACCAATTTTTGCAAAAATTATGAAAAGCCATGACTAAACTGAAATTAGTCTCTCAGCCATTAGCTGTTCTTTTTGTCAAAGGTGTCCCTTTTTTCAGCTGATAAGGGTGGCATTCAGCCAACAAAAATATAAGCATCAATTTTTCCATATTTATGTCCACTTCTTTCTCTGTTTAATAGAACATATATATCCAGAAAGGAAATTTTTAGATGGAACATTTGCTTTAGAGATGCATTTTAGTACAGAATAAAGCATCTTCTGAAGACAGATATTTCTGGCTACCTGTCATAGAGTCAGGCTACTAACTTCGGATAAATACCTAAATCTTAGCTTACTAAGACCTTAAGTTTCTGATTCCGTTTCTACACTACCTCCCTTTCCCCCACTTTCTGATATTAAATCTGTATCTCCATCTAATGAATCTTGTTTGTTAACTTGACTCTTTTCACTCTGGGGGAACACCAGCTGAGAACCAGCTGTGTATCAGCTGAAAACCTGTCCCTATGTATAACACTTACTTACAACTTCAAGAACAGATTTATTCAGAAGTGAACTTCATCAGGTTTGGAAGTTCTGTCTATAAATTTACCAGATTTAGAAATCTGAGTGGAAATCTCATCATATAGGTCCAGGAAACAATTTAGTTGTGTAAGACAAAATTTTTCTGATGTAATAGTTAGAGGTCAACTTTGATATAATGTAGTTGTTAATCACAATAATCAAATCACTTAGTGGGTAATGGCTAAGTTGATTTAAGGCGATTTGGTTCTAGATGAAGTACAGTCAATCACTTGAATTAAGACTTTCAAGGCCATAAAAAGCAATTAAATTTATTTTGTTCCTCCCTAACCTACCCAAAGACCAACTACAAAATCCCTTTCAGAAACAGAAAACAGAGCCTATTAATCTGCAAAATGCTAGAAGTCTGGCAGTCCTTGAGATACAATTTGGGTTACCAAGGGATGAATCACAGTGATCCAACATTAGTTCTTTCAGTCTTGGAAATTATTGGCCAGAGTAAAAGATTTGTTCTATTATTAAAAGCTATATGTGATCAAAAACTATGAAAGTCAAGCACATTTAAAACCTCTGTACTGACAAAATCCATAAGACATTCAGAAAAAAATCCCCTGTATTACTTAGGTTTGTAGTTATATTCAATGATACAAAACAATGGAAAATATAGTAGTGGACATTTTATGTGCTTAAAAAAATTGTAAAATAAAAGAAACTTTCAGCATGTAAAATTCCATTCTAAATAGGCCATATTTATAACTGCAATAAAGAAGATATTCCTGTATTGTTGGGTTTAACTGTATGCTTCCAAGAGAAATACCATAGGAGAAGATGAGTGCTACTTTTGAATACTTGAGTTCTCACAGGAGACACAGATTCATTTTGCTCTGTTGAAAGTTATATTTGGGCAAATCACTAACTCAGTCTCCCTTCTACACGATCAGAAGAAAACATCTGTAAGGAAGTGAATTCTCCTGGCATGCAGAACAACCCCATTTTCTAAGAAATTATGTACGCAAGGGGAAAAAAGACAAATCTCCTTTTGTATTCAGCAAATTACAGTTGGGCTGTAAATTAGGGCAAACCACTGGCCGCTCTTTATGTTCTCATTGTACTACATGTAAGTAGAAGAGATAAAAAAGCAAAGGTCAAACAAAAAACTCCCCAAATTTAAAAAGGCAAGGATGGTAACGCTGCGCCCCTCTGCCATTGCTTCATGTTTGAGACCCTTGGTGTGGTAGCATTATGTGTGCTGGCAACATTGCGTTGCACAGTGATTGAACTGAGACAAAAGTTGTTTAAGATGCATGTACGTTCGCCATTGTCAACAGAGACAATCCCTAGCACCTTGCCAGAATATGTTTGAAATACAACAGTCTCCTGATCCACACCTAATTCAGTCTTCCCTGAGTATCTCCAACTCTTAAAGGAAGTGTACATATTCACTTATTCTTTTATACACAGAGAAGGAAAGTCATGCAATGTTATTTCACTTCCTTGCCTATTTCACTCCAACACAAAATGAAAATAACAAAGAATCCAAGGGCTGTGTGTTGTGGTTAGAGCTAACCCCATAGTTCATGCAAAGGAAGAAGGATAAAGACACTAAAAGCTTGAGAATGGTCATTGCAAGTCGGGTAGGAGTCAGTAGTGCTCCTACATTTGCAGAGGGAAAATAGGGCTTTCCAAGTCAAGGTTACTCAACTTACTTGTCTGAGATGCCCCACAAGAGTTTTTATTTCTAGCCTAATACACTTGGCTGTTTATATTCATGTATTTGTGTACTACTTGGGCTACTCATGTAAACTAGTATTTTCCCCTCATTTTCCTTCCTTACTTACACGAGTGAGAAGGTATTTTATATCTACAGTACCTCCACAGACTGTGTCTGGGTGTCCTACAGGACTCCACTTGCCCAAATAAGAATGTCTAAGAACCACTGCATTGTGGCCAGGAATTTCTAGAGGAATTCAGATAGAAATAGACTGATATCAGAGACTTCAAAAGAAACAAATAGATTTTATAATTTAGCAAAAGAAATCTAGTATGTAATCTATCAGGAACTACAAAATACAAAATGTTGCTCTTAGCAATATTTACAAATGCGAATCAAAGCATAAATATTACCAGCAGATTTCCTGGAATCCATCCAGTTCCTTACTCTCTATCCTTCACCACAGTGAAATAAGACTGCAGTCCTGCTCTGCCTTACTTTCAACCTCTTCAGAGATCACCTGTGTACTACTATTACGACTACACAGGTCTTAAAAAACCTTGTTGTAAGGGAGAGGCCAGCAAATTTCCTATTTCCCTGGATCCTGCTATTTTCAAAGTATTGACTTGTTCGTATATAACAGAGGCCTGAGCAAAAAAATAGGTGTGACTGAATTATCTTGCATTTGTCTATCTAGGAAATACAGCTTCATACAAAGCAGGGAAGCTTTTCCTGGGAGAAGGCAAAGAACTGATCTGTTTTGCAGGTAAATAAACATATGGTCAGTCTTCCTGGGTCAGATGAAAACCATTATAGCTAGTTGGTATCCTCTCTAATAGTGTTCATTAAACATTTAGGGAAAATTCCAACAAGGTGGACATATATGATAGTGCTTTGTAAGATCTCCTCAACCTCCAACTACATGCAGCTCTGATTTCCTGAGCTAGAAGTAGTTTCTATGTCTATAAATACTTTCAGTGAGTATCTCTTACCACGAGTTTTCCCAGACTTCTCTTAATTTACATAAACATTTACCAAGAACTTCCATTGCTTATCTACATGAATGGGACCGACAGAATATATGAAGAATTTCAGGTTTTCTTCTTTCTGTCCATTTAAAATCACAGGCTCATTCTTTTCATATATAGCAGCTCTTATGATGGCTGGTTTACAACAGGATATTTTTTAGGCAGCCTTAGCCTTTCAATTAAAGCAAGAAAAAGATTTTATCTCTAAATATATATTTTTAATCCCCAGAGCTGATGTCCAATTATGAGTGTTATGTACAAATGCAACCTTCTATCGTTGCTTCTTCCATGTACAATTGTCATCTTCTATCATTGCTTCTTCCATTTAGCTTTAAGATTTCTGTTCCTGCACAATTATAATGGCATTCATTATCTTCAGCACTGAGGCATTTGTCCTGGACTCTCTGACTTTCTGTAAGGTCTTTTCATCCTTCAGGCTGCTAATTACTATCTTGCTTCAGGTTTGACATTCATTTTCACAGGACTCCTCATATATGCTTCCACCACATTTTTCTTTTTGTATTCTCTCTTCCCCACTAATTAGCACAATACTGGCTATCCCAGCCTTTCCATTTCCCAGCCAAAGCCACTATAACCCCCCTTGCTGTTATATGATCTTTTAATGTCTTTCTGCCTTCATAGGTTCCATGCTTCCTGCAACATGGCAAAAGACATGTTCACACTCAGCTGCTGTTTAGTGAGCTTCTTTATCTACATGATGTCCAAAGACCAAACGGACTTCCTATTGATCACCCTTGAGTCATGCTTCTGTTATGATTCTTCTACATGCCACCAGCTCTATCTTATGGGATGCAGCCAGCTACTGACACTATTCTGACCCCCTCAATACATTAAACTGCCTGAAGCAGAGTGCTACTAAAAAAAAGACATTATTAGTGTCTGAGAGATGGACATTCTGAAAGGAAATTAGTCTAAATTAGAGCAGAAAAAAGGTTGCTGCCTCATGGACAAGAAGCAAGACAAATACCTGGGTCCTTTAGGTACAGTAAATAAGACTATCTCCATATTCAAAATACCACACAAGCATACAATTGGGGAAGTAGTAATTGTGAGCATTCAGAAATGTCCAAATGCCACTGGTCAGCCCAACTCCACACAAGCTTCCTAAGTCAATCCATAAATGCTTCTGTCTTTTATAAAGATGATCATGCATATCCTCTTCACTTGTTACAGGTTTCTTCAGCACATTGGCATTGTGTTAATAACAGGCCTGCTTACACATCTTTTTCTCATCTGAATGGTTTCTCAGTGGAGGACTGTGCATTTTGGACAAAAGTAAGTGTGTTTATGGAAAAAAAAACAACCTAACCCAAACCAAACCAAACCAAACCAAACCAAACCAAACCAAACCAAACCAACTTTAAAAAAAACCAAAGTACTAGTATTCCCTTTGTTTTCTGGAGTAAAAAAACCACATTATTTTTCTTCTATTTCCTTTAGTTCCTCTATGTAATACAATAGGGTTTCTTCTGCACCTGTCATCAGTTTGAATTTCTTTCTCCATATGAAGTATTTCCAGTGCAGTAGAGAACTGAATAGTCCCATTTCCTCTGGAAGTACTTCACCAGGCACATGAAAGAACCATATTAACTGTTTTTCCTTGGACAGTTAGTAGGAATCCTTTTGTTTTCTCATATACCCCCACTGGGCCTTTAATCCGTGGTTGTTAATGAAATAAGTTCTAATTTAAAAAGTAATTCCTTGTTGTTGTTCCCAAAGTGTCCAATTTGGTACAGTTAAATTAAATTCTATTTCTATTACCTGACAATTGAGTTAGTAGTTTTTTTTAATGTATATATACTGATCCTCTTCTATACTGATAACACTCCCCAGCTTCCCATCACTCACAATAATTATTAGCATATACCTACTATGTATTAAGTTTAATAATTCTTTGAGTCCTAAAACCTTTCCACAATGCATTTTAAGTCTGATGTCCTCTCCTGTCAAAACAGCTTGTCATTGGGTCCTCACCCAGTGTTCTTTCCACTACTAAACTCAGTCTTGTCCAGGAAATTGCCTTGATTCCTTTTGTTCATAGAGTTGAAAAATCTTACATTTTCACCCAGCTAGGTAAGACACTCTCACACTTCAGCTCTCAATGTTTAGTTCTCTGTTAACATATGTGATGCCATATCATTGTGATCATATCCACAAAAATCTAGAGACCCTAATAATAGAATTCTCCAATGAAATTATGCTTGAAGTAAATTCCACTAATGACTGTTAAGAAAACTTGTAAGATGACTAGAATTTGAGTATCTTTTGGAGAAGAGGTCAGAAATAAGCAATGCCAGAAGATTTCAAGACACTGCAGAAGGTATATGTGCTAATTATAGGTGAATATAGAACTCCGACACATGACATATCCAGGTGTTGTTTTCTATTTGGCTAAGCTCTTTCTGGAATTCTTCATAAAGATGAACAAATATAGGCCTGGCTAGTCAGTGTCGCAAACCAAACCATCTATAAAAGAAAAGCAGAAACCCCCATGAGGGTGTGCTTCATATTTCTTTCTGCAGAGTTAGCTTTATTTCCAAATAAAATAAACCAAAGTCAATAGTAGCCAATGTATAGGGAGCAGCAATGCCCATTGAGTATCATTCTTGCTGCCGTAACTGAAAACCTGATTTCCTGTAACAGCCCTAAATTGCTTTTTTTTAAAAATAAATACACGTTAATAATAACCTGATGGGCAGAAAAGTAACTTTCACTCTATATATATAGCTACCATTATATATATAGATATGTACCATACTAATTTTAGAGTGAACAAGTCAGCAAATTATGCCGTTGACAACTTCCATCTGAGTTATTGACTGAGGTGAATTCATTGAGGTAAAATTCTCTGTATTTCTCAAACTGCAATTAATGAATAAATAAAGTTATAACAGTAAAAACTGGGACAGAATTTGTTTATGACCAGTGAGTAATAAAACAATCTGGGTTGAACCAGAAAATACCAAGATGATTACAAAAGAACAATATGTTTATTCAGAAAAGATTGAAGGAGATTAGCCTTGAACTACACTGAAAAGAAAGTGGGAAAAGCAGTTTCTCTAATACAAAAAAATATGCAACTTTAGTATACAAAAGAACTTTTTCTTAGCTGATCAAGAAATAGCAATGTAAATACAGAGCTAAATGCTCCAGAGATGCTATTTTGTTTGATTTCATTTCACATGTAAAATCTGGGTACATTGCCCATTACATATGTAAGCTACTACAAACATCCTTGCATGACACAGAGACCCTGATGGCCCTGTGCTTTTACAAAATGCACCTAAGCTTACTTCCAGAACAAAATGCAAATTGACTAGCATTAAATAAAAATGAGTTCCTTTTGTGTGACCCCTGTATCCTCCATCACTTGTGTCCCTTTCAACCCAGCATAATTTCAGAACAATTTCAAGCTGTTCTAACATAGCACAGGGAAACAGCTTGCACTGAGCAGCAGGAGAGGGCAAAAGTGAGCTTTAAATACTATCTCTACTCTCCCATTATCATGGTATTTACATTATGGCTCCTGTCCAAAGCTCTGGTCCTGTGATTTCAAAGCAACAACTGCACAGCAAGAGTGCAACATTTTGCTCCAACCTACAACATGAATCTTATTAAAATTCAGCAAAGATCCTGTATGGACTTCTTTTTTTTTTTTTTTTCTTCTTTGTAGATTCATTGCAGCTGTATAGATGTCATAAATGTGCAGCTAGAGTGGTTCATGGGACCTGGCAGCACAGTTGATTTCACTTTAAGGAATGCTGTCAACATTAATTTCATTTTAGAAATAGGCTGAGTTTTGCTTATTAATATTATAGCTTAGTCACATTGGCAGTTTAAAGTATACTGTCAGATTTCTCTGAATTCTGTTGAGCTTGTACAATTAAAATTGCTTATTTGTTTTCCAGATTTGGTCCAATGCAACTGTTCTTGATCCAGATTGCTGTCACAGCAAAATCATTCCTTTCATTATTTCTTTTCCATCCTGACTCACTTGAAGAAAAACCAAAAATCTGGATATTCAGACACACATCTATGAAACACTCTTCTATCTTATCTTTCCTTTTCTCATCACCAACTTTTAGGGAGCCTTTGTAGCATTTATATGATTTTTGCACATGTGTAAGTGGTGGCTCATGACAGCTCTTCCACCGGTATATGCTTCTTGACAGCTGCAAGCTGGTCACTTGCAGATCATTATGCATAAGGCAAAGGCAGCTGAAAAAATGCTAAACCAGGCTGCCAGGTCACAGGTTAGGGGGATCTGCAATTACTTGTGGTCTGGCAGTTTGATGATTTGTTGGCTTAAAACATGGCAGGATGCCTTTCCCTGGAGTCCAATGAAGAAAACTACCTAAGATACAACATAGAAAAGTGTTCCAGAAAGTATCTTACACTAGTTCAGTTTCTCTTACAGAATTCACATGGAAGCTTCACCTAAGCAGTGAGATAAACCTTATTTGGAATCTCAATTATGCTAAATTACACATTTTCTTTCCAATTAATATTTGCCTTTGAATGAAGATGTATCATTTTACTAATAACAGGAGTCTTTCTTTGTCAAAGAATATTTAAAGTCCAGCAATGTGAAGTAAGCATTGGAGGGTTTTGTAAAGCACAGAACTTTGTAAAGTAGTGAAATATTTGACCCAGGACTCTACAGAAGGTTTTCAAAAAAAGTTGGAATATTGAGAAAAATGGTGGAATTTAATGCTGGCTGCAGTTGCAAAACTGACATTTACCTCGCATTTCCTCTCCAAACTATTTGAGGCCAGGGATTTGCAGCCACTTTGTTGTGTATTTTAGAGAAAGCACACAGGATCAGGACACAGGTCTGTCTAGACAGGGTGCTGAACTAATAGTCACCATCCTTTTTTTTAATTGAGTTTCAAGACAGTGTTTAAAATTCTCAAGACAGGTGCCTTAAAACAGCAATAACATTGTAGTATTTCATAAATATTTGAACAGCCAGTGCTACATTTTAAATAAAAAGCATATAAATTTTACAAGGGCCATCACTGGCCTACATGGCCTGTCCCACAAAGTGTACAGCATGTGCTTTTTGCACTGAAGTCTGAACTGAACATGCCTTTTACATTGCCAAGGTCTTCGTTGGTACTGAACGTTGAACCCTGGTTCCATACAAGAAATACTGTTAGTTTTACAAAATGTGTATTGTTTATAGTGGATGCATCTACATTTTTACACACAGAATAGTTCCCAAGGCAGCATTTCTTGCAAAAAAAATTTTAATGAGTACAGTCCTGCTTTTTCCAGTAAAGGACTGTAGTATCAAATCTGTTAGCATTTTTGTAGAGTGATATGCAAAGAAATAATACCAACCATCACATGTATCTCTTACTGTTTCTGATTTTTCATGCTGTTTATGGTGCCCTATTTCATAAACTCTAGGTCCCCTTTTCACTCAGATTCTTTGGTGTTTTCTCTCACATCCTGCCTCATTGTATGAGCAATGGCAGTCAAACTTCAAATAGCAACACACACGTTATTATCTTTCCGGGCTCTGCTTACATTTCCCTCTGGTCTGATGACTTTAACATTTAAGCTATACTAGTTATTTATATTTTTATACATTATATAGATTATATAAATTACCAGCATGCACTAAAGTTTAGAGAAAAGACAAACTGTCTTGTCTCCTTTTAGGTAAGCAGTGTCTCTCCTTCCTACGTGTTCATTACAACTTGTATAGCTGAAAGTGAACTATTCAAGAACTTCTTTCTTGGTTACTTACCTAATATAATGGAAAATTGTATCTGGATTGGATCCATCAGTGCAAATTTAATATAAACAAAAAAACAAGTACAGGAAGCAGAATAGAGAATAAACAGGGCAAAGTAAAGAGAGCACTAAAAATCCCTAAATCTGGGAAACATGCAACTTCAGAAATTAACTAAGGCCCCATTAAAGCTATACAGATACCAAAAACTCCTGGTGGTTCTCTGACAGATCTATAACAGGCCTTCCTTTGACTGTCCAAATTTTCAATACCTGTTGTTGATAACTCCAGATGCCATGAAAAATAGGGGTAAAAAACAATTAAGAAAAAATTATGATTAATAAATTCCAATACTTCTGAGAAATAAAGTATACCAAATATGACTTACACATAAGTGGAATTACTCCCAATGAATATGTAGGAAGGACCACATGAAGTAATATAGCAATATGAAAATAGCATCCTACCCCAAAACTTTCAGGTTCCTCAAAATTTATATTGTGTAAAAATAAGCAAAGGAGGAGAAAGGAAATAGTTTAGGCAAACCACATCCAACTACACCTGGATAACATTCACCTGCTGCAGGGCAGCTTAAAACAAAACAAAAACTTCCCAGAATTTTGCCATGTTTCAGCTAACAGAGAAAATCCAGAAAGAGATTGCATTCTGTCTGTCACAACTACATTCCTCATTAGCCATCTTTTCTCAGGAATTTTTAGGACCTTCCAAAAGACCAGCATTTGTGGACACATAGCATTGCTCGTCACAGCGGATAGGTCAGCCCCACCCATGTCTGCCTGGAGCTTCTGCCCTTTCAGGCCATGTCTGTAACAGCAAATTAAATTGTGCCAAGAAGCATTTCAAGGCTATCAAATTTGTCTGTGCTGTGAAACTGCCAGCATGTTTTCTCACATGGTTTTGACTCAGACCTGCAAGCACTAACAGTTCCTGGGCAGGGTCCAGCACAGGACAGAGACCTTTCCCAATACAAGACCTGGATGTGTCCATTTCCTTTCAGAGCCTGAAAGGGTTTAAACATATGGACAAAAACTATTCTATAACAGCTGAATTCAGTGCCAAAGGGCAATCTTGGAATGTTTAATTTACTAATAGAGCTGGATCCAGAGAAACCTCAAATTCCAGCACTGGAACAGGGTCCCCAGGGAAGTGGTCACACCACCATTTGGACAATGCTCTCAAGCACATGGTGTAACTCTTGGGGTGTCCTGTGCAGGGCCAGGAGCTGGACTTAATGGAACCTTTCCAACTCAGTACATTCTATGATTCTACCTTACTCTCTTCAAATCAGTTTGTCTGATATATTACAGTATACACATTTGATTTTCATGCTAAGTAAGTTTCATTTTCGATATTAGATTTACTATCCCCATCTAAAAAGATTGTGTATTCAAAGCAGCAGCTACACATTGTCACTAGCAGCTGAAAAAGGAATAATGAAATATACTTTGCAGTGGTTATCACAGGAATTAAAAACACTCAGACGAGTCAGATGCGATAGTCAGGACATGAAAATCCTATGATGACACATTTGCTACATTTGCTATCCTCTTTTTCTACCTGCTACTCCCATCTCCACTTTAATTGCTTCAGCTTTCACTATCTTTCTACAGAACCAGTGTTTTTAGTGATTCTTGAACTGATTCTTATAGCCCCAGTCACTGTTACAGGGTATTTCTGCCATATTGCACTGCTTCCACACTTTTAAGTTACTGCAGGATACCTCCCAAAGGCTTCAATATCAAGGCAATTTTCATGCATATTTCAGACACTTCTAACAGACACACACACACACACTCACAAGCACATGCACACTCATTTTATTTTTATCTGAATTCTTTTTACTGCTAAAGGACTGTTACGAAGCTTGTAGAGAAGATAATCAGGAGCCTAATATTTATAGATTTTTTTTTTTTAACAGCTGCAATGGTTTTAATTATTGAATGATGACACTGCATTTTCTCAGTCAGCCTATAAAACCTAGTCCTCACTTAGACCCTAAACCCTATGATGATTTATAGAAGCTGTTGATGTGAGGGCAGAAACATTTTAGGTATCGAATGAAACTGTCACAGACACTTCTAAGGATATGCTGACACAAGCAGCTCCTATCCTGTCTTCTCTGGGAGGATATCTTTCTATATGATTATTGCACCTAGTCCTTGAAGTATATGGCTAGTCTCAGGGAAAAGCCATTTAAGCAGCAAAATGCAGTGCAGTGTTCTTATTTGATATTTGCACCAGAGTGCTACAACCAGATACAGCTACACAAATGCAGTTAAAACTTTTTTGTGCAATAAACAGATCACAGAGGGAAAACTTGATACTTCAGTTATCAGACAAAATTTGTACTGAAATAAGGTTGAAATCACTGAGAGTTCTGATCAAGTAAATTTTTAAATGAGCCAAAGATGAGATATGGATAAACTGCCAGTTAAATATGTTGACGTGTCTTAGCAAATTTTATTCTTTCTTCTAGGAGTCAGTATCTGGACTTTATTTTTCCTTATTTTTTCTCCCTACTATATGGTTTATTTTGACATGTTAGCTAACAAATTCTACTGTCCAAATAAGCCTAGATTTGTCTATAAACTCTCTCAGGCCATTATTTCTATTATACTGCTGCCAGTTCACAAAAGTAATGCAAGCCTTTATAGCTACAGAGAGATTGATAAGGTTCTTATTTTTGTTTTCTGATTTACACACCTTTGAACTTTTAACAATTTTAGTTAGAATGTATTTTTGTGTGAATTAATACTGACAAGTCTTTTTTTAAATTCAACATAGGTTTTAAAGTGAGAAATTCTTGTAGGCTTCTAGTTCCAGCTCTTTCCTTTAATATTACTAGTTCAAACCAAATGGAGGAAAACTATATTGCTTTTTATTATTTGACACTGTAAAACATCCTAAAGCCCTTTAGTGGACTTTTATCCTGTGTAGTTGTGTGCTGCATACTGACACAATTTCTTTACAAAATTTTTGTATACTTTCAATGGAGAAATTAGTACCTTTTTAGGAAAAGCGTGACTTTTTTTAATTGCTGTCCTTTAAAAGGTAACGTACATGTTAATATTCTGTCTTCCTCATGTCCATAGCAGATTGTCACATTTATAATGTGCTGTGAAACAAAATTTCAGGGCCAGATGGTGGTCCTATGACAAGGTAATGTGCTACTACTAATCAATACAGCACTTGAACTCTGAACTTGTCTCAATTCCAGTAGTAAATATTGTGGAAAGGTGTTTGGCTCAGAAGGAAAGGAAGCAAATGTTACAGTACTCCCAGCAGGCTCTTTCAGTCCATTTGAAAATGATATAACAGCAAGGACCAGATTGAGCCTCATCCTCCCTGACTTGAAAAATCAAAGAAGACAGTTCAAGAAAAAGACACTATTGCCTCCAAGCTAGAAAAAAGTCTCAAATGAATGAAAGACCTGCAGTGCAACCCAGAATGCAATCAGCACCTACCTCAAATTGATAACCCTTTCTAGTTCACCTGTGATAATCACACTATGAATTTTATTGCTAAATAATTACTCTGCTTCCTTAAGTGTCCATGCTGACTTTAAACAAACTCCTATCCTTCACTGGCATGCTTATGAGAAGCTTCTTCTGAGGGAATCTGCAAGCTCCAATGGGCTTCAAGTTGAACACAATGCATCTTGTTGAAAGAAGCATTAAATAGGAACTTTAAATGTCTAACCTAGAAGAGTATGTGCAAAATTGAAACAGGACAAATGTTGTGTTAAGTGTGTCTCTAGTTAGGGAATTTTAGCAAGTTAACAGCATTACTATTTACATATTTCTGTAATGTACTGTCAAGAAAGAACAGCAGAACATCATCATTCCATGTATTTCTTAAGTGCATGGCAAAGCGGTTCTGATTTTGTCATTCAGGATACATTTTAAAGTTGCACTTCCAGTCTTCTGACTTTACAAAATTGTGGTATTTTCAATAATATTTTATTTCATATATGCTGGACATCAGCTATCACAGAATGCCACCAAAGCTAGTCATTGATTTTGAGGGAACTGTTATAACCTCATGGATGTTTCTACTCAGAAATAACATCAGATGACACCTCACTATGATTCGTTTTTATATTTTATCTAATATAAATTGTCTTTCATAAATGAATGAATGAAATGGAAATGGATATTGCAAGATTACTATTCATTTAGAAAGTTATTTGCATAACCAATAAAAATAGAAGTATAATATAGACACAAGTTACATGTATAGATAATGACTATTAAGAACAATTCTGTTCTTGATCCAACTTAAGAGATGGGGTAATAGTGCTCTATTTCATATTTTGTGCACTAGAACAGCCTTCTGAGATCCCTTACTGATTTCATTGAGGGTCTCAGGTGTGCAACAATCAAAAGATTTACTAGCAAGCTTCACTGCAACACAATGCTCCAAAGCAGAACACTCCATCTAAAAAGCACAGACAGCTAGCTATAAGTGAGCTGTTGCAATTTGAGTTAATTTGGCAATGACAAGGCCTTTTAAGAACTGACATTAGAAATTTAGTGGGAAAAAAACCCAAACAATCACCAACACAAATAAAGACGCAGTACCGGCTGGGGTAAAAACCGTTCATATAAAAGTGTGATCTGAAGCCTCATCTCTCACCCTGCATCCTGGCACATGACTCTTCACAAAGTAAGAAGGTCTCTTCTATGCTCTGAGCCTCTGTTTCCTCTTCCCTGAGGGACATGGAGCTCTTGGGTTTGTTTGAATCATTTTGGTTGCAAGTTTGTCAGGCAAGGACTGTCGGAGCCTGTTTGGACTCTGAACATTAATGCCATGCAAAGAGCAACAAAATACACATTTTGCTAGAACTGGGAAGAATACAGCTGCTACATGCCTTCTATGCCAGGGTTTAAGGCCATTACAAATGTCTCACAAGGGAAACACTGCTCAAAATTCTCAAGCACCCCAGGAAGACCTGAAGCTTTTACTCCACATTATTACAGGTCTTTCTATTCCTGCCTCTCCTTTTCGTATCATGTTATCACCCAAGAATGAAGAGATGTAAGCATCAGTGAATCTGTCCTAAATCAAAACATGTGGTGGGGAGCACCAGGCAGCACTAGGCAAGGGATTGTCCTGCTCTGCTCTGCACAGCCTCACCTAGAGTCCTGTGTATGGTTTTGGGCACCATAATTCAAAAAGGACACAAAGCTATTGGAGACCATCCAAAGTGGGGGGCACAACGGTGGTGAGGGGTCTTGAGAGGAAGCCATATGGGGACCAGCTGTGGTCACTTGTTTTGTTCAGACTGGAGGAGACTGATGGAAAACCTCGTTGCAGTTACATCTTCCTTGTGAGGAAAAGTGGAGGAGCAGACACTGATCTCTTTCTGTGATGACCTGTGACAGGGCCCAAGCGAATGGCCTGAAGTTGTGTCAGGGGAGGTTTAGGTTGGATATCAGGAAGAGGCTCTTCACCCAGGGGGTGGTTGGGCACTGGAACAGCTTCCCGGGGAAGCATTCACGGCACCAAGTCTGCCAGAGTTCAAGAAGCTTTTGACAGCACTGTCAGGCACGTGGAATGATTGTTGGGTTGGTTCTGTGCAGGGCCAGGAGTAGGGTCCCTTCCAACTCAGGATATTTTATGATTCTATGGAATAAGTCTTGGCTCTCATTTATTTTTGATCAGAGTGTGCGGAAAAAGAAACCTCTTCCCTGGCATCTCATTTTTCTCCACTGGGCATCTTTTTATTGTCTCTTAGGTACAGGCAAGGAATGAGGAGTTTTTTATGCCTGGGTAACACTATCTCCTTGCACGTGTTTTCTTCCTCAGTAGAAGATGGAAGATGTTTCAGGTAATCAGGATGACAAGCATAACAGAGCAAAAAATTATGCCTTCTGTTATGCATCCACTATCATAGCTCCTACATGAATTCATGATTTTTTAAGGGAAGGCACCAAATCCTAAAACTGGTATTTCAAGCTACTTTGATATAACATGTATCACTTTCAAAAGTCTACATATTGCACAGGTGTTTATACCTTACTGCACAGATATTAATGTGTCAACCTGTACTATTTCTTAAAGGAATTTAATTAATAATACATAATCACTGTACTTCAATACCTTAAAAATACTGCTTGCACTCTATTACTCAAGACAGAAAAACCATGCAAGAAATAATTAACTGCTATTTCATTCCTATGCTCTCTCTTTCTATATATAAGAGTTATGGCACTTGATGCAAACCTGTACTTGTGCAAATGCTACTACTCAAAACTACTACAATTTGCTTAATTCACAGAATTGTTTTTTAGCTTACCCAAATCTGTAGCTTAATTCTTTTTTCATTTTTGAAAACCGTTTTTACTTTGAAATCGATCCCAACCGTGCTTACAAATGCAGATGTAAAGGAATCATCAGCATATCGGAACAAAAACGAGGTTTTTCCAACACTGCTGTTGCCAATAATGAGCAGTTTGAACATGTAATCAAAGTTCTGGTCAGATGTATCTTTCTGGCCATGTCTGGAATCTTGAACGGATGCCATCTGTAATTCAAAATAAAAAATAAATATCTTATTGTCTCTTTTATCATACAAAACTGGAAACATTTCAATTTTATTGGAGTTTTTCATACCGGGTATCAATGAAGTTCAAGAAGAATATAATCTTGAAAGATTAGTAATTTGCACATGTCAATGTGAACTTCAAGAAGTTCACAGAGGTCTAATTTTTTTTTGTTTGTGATTCTTGTATCTAGTAGTAGTTCTGGTAGCAAAAGAGCATGTAAACATGACTGGTGACTGGTACAGAAACAACAATAATTCTAAAAATCCAGGGCAGTCCTTGAGTATACCACTAAAATATTTGTTTTCAGGAAATGTGATGAATAGATGGTGAAAATACAACACTTAATTTGTACAAGAAGGAAATAAGAGATCAATGCCGCATTTTGACACTGTAGGTATGTTTCTAAACAGAAGCTTAGTAAGTTTTACATCTAGTAAAATTATTGAACCATTTATTTTACTGCAAATATATTGCTATCTTTTGCCATGCCTATAAACTTATTCAAAGCATTTTGCCTGTACCACCTTTTAGTTATCACACCATTAATTAGTGAGTATATACACCTCTGAAATGAAGTCTTGATTTTTTTCCAGTACCAATATATTCTATAGTTTTTGTTAATTTGCAATATTAATGCAACATCATCATAAGTGGCCGTTAGAATAATAGAATCATGGAATGTTAAGGGTTTGAAGGGACATTAAAGATCATCTAGTCCCAACCCCCCTGCCAGGGACACCTCCCACTAGACCAGGTTGCTCCAGGCCTAATCTAATTTGGCTTTGAATATCACCACAGCTGGGGCATCTGCAACCTCACTGGGCAACCTGTTCCTGTGTCTCATCACCTTCACAGTAAAGAATTTCTTCCTAACACCTAGTCTGAATTTCCTCTCTTTCAGTGTGTACCCATTCCTCCTTGCCCTGTCGCTCCAGTTCCTGTTAAACAGTCTCTTTCCAGCTTCCCTGTAGGCTCCTTCAGATACTGGAAGGTGTCTGTGAAGTCTCCATACAATCTTCTCTTCTGCAGGCTGAACAGCCCCAACTTTCTCAAGCTATCCTCATACAGGAAGTGCTCCAGTCCTCTTGTCAACTTCAGGGCCCCCTCTGGACTTGCTCCCAACAGGTCCTTGTCCTTGTGCTGGCAACACCAGAGCTGGATGAAGTGCACCAGGTGGGGTCTCACCTGAGTAGAGCAGAGGGGCAGAATCCCCTCTGTTGCCCTGCTGGCCCCACTGCTTTTGATGCAGCCTCGGATTCCTTGGCCTTCTGGGCTGTGAGCACTCACTGCCAGCTCATGGTGAATTTTTCATCAGCCATCACCACAGGGCTGCTCTCAGTCACTGCTCCATCCATCTTGTTGATGTGTGGAATAGCCATGACTCAGGTGTAAGACCTTGTACATGGCCTTGTTGAACGTCATGAGGTTTGCAGTGGCCCATCCCCCACCCGTGTCAAGGTGGATGACATCAACATTTTGAAATTTGAGTCCTTACAGTTTTTAATCCTACAAAACACCTGAATAAGTACGGATTACTGAATACTGTTAAAGAGCAATCTATTTTGCTCTATGAATGTCAAAGGTCATGGATTCCATTTATTAAAAGTACACCTTAGGTTTTCAGGAAAGTTGCAGAGATTAATGTGAAAACTTGACCAAAATTCTACCTAGGTTGCTCAAAAAACAAAGGGCAAAATTAAAGAACTTATAGTGTTTCATCTAAGTTTTTAAGAAAAAATATCAAATATTCTGAGAGCCTGTTGAGGTTTTTGGAATATGATTGTTCTAAAAACAACACTTTTGCATGCTGATTTGAGACAGAAAGACAAACACCATAACCTAACACAAAGGCTTCCAGGAAAGCAGTTCATGTAAAAGCTTTCTAAGTTAGGCATCTCAGAATGCATTTGGGCAATCAGAAAGGACAATTGGAACCAGGGTGAGAGCTGTTCACTAACTCACAATCTCAGCAGAATTATAGTTACTGTATAATTGTTTTGAGCTAATTCTCCTATCTCATAGCACCAAAAACAGCATGCCAGCTCCTTTGGGCTACCATAGAGGCATATAGGAGTGGGGACAAAAAGTTCTGAAGAAGATATTGGAATAGCAAGCCTTTAATAGAAAATTCAGTGTCAGATTTATATTTCATAAATGATACAGTAGGGAGTGTTTGATTTCAGAACTTGATTTCGGAATTACCTTCTTCATTAAATGTATTATTGGGTACCTACATGCTTGCAACCTGAGTTTTGGCAATGGCCTTAATATTTACTGTTTATACCAGTATACTCACAACTTTCTATAAAGCAGTATAATGCAGAGCATGCTGATGTTGTGCACAGTTTGCAACAATAAATCAATGAAGTCCATCAGATAAAAGACTGCAGTGGCTGTGGGTGCGAATGTGTAGCCACAGTATGGTGCCCCAGCAGCCTGTTCCACTGCCCTTCTGGGCTCCTCTCTGTTGTACTGCAGCTGAAAGGAGCAGGTAACACTTGTAGCAAGAAGAAACACCGTATTCTTTCTCGATTTTATCTCCTAGGAAGCCTTTCACATAGCTTCTTCAACCAGCTTAAGATTTACAAAAAGAGGTTTTAGCTTTCATCCATTTTCTGCCCTGAGTCCTATGAAGCTTACAACTCATCGCCGTGTACTTTAATGCCTAACACTTCAGAAACAGTATGATTCAGTGAGCAAAGAAATCAGGAGACCTGGATTCTAATAATAGTCCTGCTAAACCATGTACATTGTGTAGCTTTCCTGAGTAAGAATTTGTTTCCTGTGGATAGTTTGAGCACAGACTTTACCCACAGAAATTTCAGTGTTTTCTAAATTAATGCAATTATATGCATTGCCCATGCAATAGTTTCCTTAACATTTCTTTAAAAAAAAATTAAAAACTCAACACCTTAACTGTGATGTGAACTTACTGAGTCATTACTTTCAGTATCATAGGCAGAATACAGGCATGCTGAATATAGAATTGTAGCTACTTTTTATTTCAGGGGCAGGAGTATGTCTGCTTATTACAGATGCAAAAGGCATGGGAACGGCATATGAAAGGACTAATTTCTCCAAGAGGATTAGTGAGGTAATAATGGAAACTGTTTGGAGAGACTAACTTTAGCCTAGAGACCCAGTCTCCCTAGACTACCTATAGCAATCCTTTCTCCTGTCCAAAACCTAAATGAGCCTGCATTAGTGTGAAGAAACATCAAACTCTGTGCAATTGCTAAGACTTTGCGATTGCTTCCTAAACTCACTCCTTCTGTAGTAAGCAGAGACAAATTCTTCCAAGCACAACCCACATTACGCTCACTATCTAAATGATACCCTAAAGGAATAGCTATATTTCTGCTGACTGTAAGGGAAATCTAGATGTTTGGTGTTCTCAAACATTTTGAATAAGCCTGCAGTGCTTCTCTTTCTTAAGTGCAAGCTGATGACTTAAAAATTAAGTATGGGATGCACTGTAATCCACTTCCGAAGGTATTAATATGTCTGTTCACTCTGGACAGTATTTATCCCTCCTACTGGAAGCATTTGTAAAAGAAATATGAAGCTAGTGCTGATGCTATGTTCCTCCTTTGGAAACAATGCTGGAAGCAATCACTAGGAATGCTGTGTTCCCACTGTAATTAAACACTACATACATGGATGAGAACCATCCAAATAAACCTCACCAATGTTATGATATTCTGTTTTCAATAAAGTAAAATGCATACCTTAATTTTGACAAAGTTCTTTTCTCAAAGATTAAATGGACATATTAAATGCACATCACTTTTAACAAAGCACACTGAGTTTTCTCTTCAGTACAATTTTGCCCTTATTTAGTAAAATTTAAGAGAAAATGCACAAGGTTATTTTCATTAGCACCAAAAGCAGTCTCAAGCCATCTCCTAGAGGACTTAGGACAGACTTAGGAGTCCACTGAGAAGTCCAGGCTCAAGACAATTAAGAAAAAACCTATAGACAGGAGATCTCACATGTTTGCTCCCTATCAAAGCCAGGAGTTATGTTGCCGGCTTAAATATGGTGCAAGAACAAAAAATGGACAGGTTTGTGTGTTTCCCCACTTACAGCACATCTCTAAATTCCTTAAACATGGATTATTTAAGGGCATAGGCAAGCTTAATCATTAAGCAGAGTTTTCTATATCAGACCCAGGTACTTTCAAGCCTCATGTTCAGCTGTTTCCTTGATCCCAAAAGAAGTGGTGTCAACAGAGCAGGGTTGAGACCAAATGTCTTAAAAACTCTGTGTTTACCTGCGACATTAATGATCATAACAAAACATTTGGCTGTGTTACTCTTCATGCCTTAGAGGACCTCATTCTTTCACAGAAGCAATTTGAACAGCTCTCTTACTTCAGCAGAGCAGGATGCTGTGACCTCCCTGGCCTGCGAAACAACTTCAGTTTGCACTTATATACACACCCCACTCTGAGTGCTTAATACAGGATGAATCACCCCTGGAAAATACGATGCCAAAAGCAAGAAAACCTGAGACTGATAATATTGAGATTCATTTTCTCATGTCTTTAGCAAATACGTTGTTTTCTTTTAAAAACTCTAATAACAGGTAGGTCTTAAAGGAAAAGATTAATGGTAAGTCCGGAGAAAATGTCTTACTTCTATCTACAGTAAGGATAGATAGAGACTGATTAGCAAATATACAGTTGTTTCAAAGTGCAACACTCTCTTTCTATCTACAGTGCTGTTACAGCCCATCCCTGAAAGTGGGGTAACTGAGGTCCTTTTAAATAGATCCCTTTGGTCAGATTAGAGTGAAACAGCACTGTTTATACATATACAGTGTTTATACATATACAGTCACAGTTGAAAGAGCAATGCTTCTTTCCTATATGCAGAGTAGAAATATATACATTTTCATTTTTTTCTGAACAGAAACTGACTTGACTTTATATGCCAGAAAAAAAAGACTTTTCTGCACAAGCAGCCTTTTGCAAAGTGATCTGTCTTTTTTAAAATATAATTAGTCAAACATAACCAACAGTTATTAAAATAATGGAATACAATGGAAAAATTCAGTGACTGTTACTCACCAAACTGTATGCGGGATGGGCAAGTGAGTGACATTCACTGCACATTAGTTGTCTTTCATGTGTAGATCAAATTATATCATCAGATTAGTTAAAATGTTACCAAAATCCTTATGTATAAGAACACTGTGACAAGTAGCCTAGTCATTAAGAAATTAATTACTTTCAAGGTAAAATATCAGACTAATCTGGGCACTGGATTTTATTCTTGATTCTTTCAGAGGTATCCTATGACTATTGTTTTCTTCTTTTCTACGTCTTGGGCAAGCTGCTTAATCTCTTGTATTTTTGGTGTGATGTCAACAAATATGTTGATATCCACAGATGCAGATTGCAGCCAATTCTCACAAATCCTTATCATTCATTTTTTAACTGAACAATTAATAAGAATTAACAGAGTTCAGCAGACAATGCACCGACCACTTATTTGGAATTTACTGATTGCCAGCCATCTGCAGAGCACAGCTTGTAAACTAATGTACTTGGCAGCATCAGGAGAAGCTTATCTGCTTCAAGGTATTATGAGGTCAGAATCATGTATATGTGTAAATGTATCGCAGCCCAGTCAGAAACATGTATTTAGAAATGCAAAGGGTTTTTTTAAGCAAAACACTGAACTGAGAAGTTGGGGAATATCAAAAACATACTGAGATGTTAGGTCTAAAACACTTCCAAGAAGCTCTGCTTGCTCCATATCAGCAGAACTAGCATGAATACGGCCACACTGCTAGGAGCTGCCCAGGACAGTAGAATTTAAGGTGAGTAAAAAACAGTTTTGGTAAGCCTGTAACACCTGAATTCTTGTGATGAGCTAGCAAATTATCCCTCATTTCTCTTTCTTTAACCTAATTTTACTTTGTCCATAAAGGGGTAGCTTATGAAGTGTATTTCTAATCCCCACTTTAGAGAGTATGTTAAAATCCCCTTCTCCAAATAGCGGCAAAACCAGAGATACGGTCCTAAGTGGGTTAGTCTAATACAGGGTGTCAAGAGGCTGCCAAAATAGTGCAGCTCTGAAAAGGAAAAATAAAAGCTGTTAGGCCGGGGAGTCCAGGAGAAATAAATTTAGATTTACCAGAGGATATGAAAGAAAGAAGAGTAGATGGCTTAAAGCCTTCTGCCATTTACTCTATTTAGCATAGCACTCAGGGTCATGAGACTGGGAAAGACTGCGCACCTTTTTGTTTGCCAGGGAAGCTGCATCAGGCTAAGAGACTAAGTGAAATACTAATGCCACTCTCTAGGGCACTGGTGAGACAGCATTAGTGACAATTCTCCTCAGGTGTGTTTATGAAAGTAATGTTCAAACTGGCAAATACCCAGAAATGTTAACAGGAAGATTAGAAGAAAGACGAGCTTATTTTATGGCAGAAATAAAAACAAACATACCAAAAAAAAAAAAAAAAAAAAAAAAAAGGGGGTAAAAAAAACCAAAAAATGAGCTTGTTTCTCTGGATAGTAATCTGGTCATGAGGAAATGAGAACTATTTAGACCGATGTATACAGCAGCAGACACCGGACATTAACAACAGTATAAACTAGCCCTGAGTCCCCCTCAGCAGGAGATTAGTAAGTGTCTAACCAGCAAGGGAACGAGCTCCCACAGTACACTTCCTAAAAGGGGGAGTGACAGAAAGAGGACTATAGATTCCAGATGCATCTTGATCAGCTAACAAAAGGGTGTATATAAGTTTCTCTGTGGGCTCAGTGGCTTGGCAGGCTCTTGTACCCCATCGCTTTTAATACAAACTGACAGACATATCTAATAATTTTGTTGAGTAATAGGAGCTGAATTGTCATGCAAACTCCTGTATCTAATAGCTTTGATTGGCCTTTTTTCATCATAATTTTATAATAACTTCTCAAATATCTGTAAGCAGCCTTTTGGCTTGCTATTTTCCTTCTCCAATGTATTTCAATGTGTCTGTTATAAATCCACCTTGTCTAGACATACCCATTGCCAGTGACAACAGGATATGAAAAACTAAGGAAATTGCTCTCATTTCTTTCCTTGGCAATGCAGATAGTTTACAAATTATCTCCCACTTCCTAATTTTCTCTCCCCTCAGCCACCTTTGAAATGATCTGATGTCCTGGAGAATAGAAGAGAGTGTCTCTAGAGATCTAGTGTTTTCTACAAACTGCCACCATTAACGTCAATATGTTTTAATAAACATTAAAAACAGGTTATCCAAACTACAGTTCTTTTTGTATTTTGGCAAAGTGTAGATATGTGAAAAACCTGCATGCTACAATCAGACAAGGAGGGAAACTAGAAACGTGTGAATCAGTGTATGAATCACTGAGAATTTCCCACTGAACCTTCACTTTTGAAAGCACTGTGAAAGCCTTGGGGACGCCACTGAGAGAGACACATAGACGTTTCAAGTACTTCAGACCAACTCTTAAAAGAATATACAGAAACCATACAGAATTCAGTGTTTCACAGAAGAGTTCATTGCTTTTGACTTCTCAACCAAAGACCTCTCCATGGCCATAAGCACTCTTAAGATTTATACCTATTCTTTGAAAACATGGCTAAAAAAATGAAAAATAGTCATGAACTGTGATTCAGATCCAGTTACATGCAGCAGATTATAGCAGCAAATTTTTACGCTGGGTAACTCTTTCCCAGATGGACTGTCTTTCTGGTAATTGTTGGCCTTTCCTGTCTTCAGAGAAATGTCATGAGCTTACGATTGAAAAGAAGAATTCACTAACATAAAAAGATGGGCACAGTGCTCAAGACCTTTTCTTCATCCTTCTAAAATACTTTAACATTTTAGTTTTCTTTTAAATTATTGCTTGATGAAAATGGAAAAAAAAATGCTTACTCTGTCCTCTGAGTTGTTTTTGATGTGATCAAAAGACATACACTTGAACACTCTTTCTCTTGCTCTACAATTCAGAGATGTTAGCTCTGTAACAGACTGTTACATAAAATTGTTGTATGCAAAGAAGCAACTACATTTGTTTTCATTTAATAGTAAATCACATAGATAAAAAAGATAAATCTAGCAATTAGTCCAGCCACTCTAAACCCTATTTGAACCAGGTTCAACCCCTATTAGCCTAATGGTGGAAACCAATAGTTTCTGCAGAAGAAGAATTCACAATAAAAAATTGTTTTCCTGGAATTTTTAATAGGAATTATATATGACTATGCCGGGAATAATGTAAGGAGAAGAAATTTTAAAAAACCTGCAGAAACTACAACTGAAAAATCAAACGCTGTGTGCCAGACTGCATTTCACATTTTGGAAAAATCCAATGCATATGATTATAATTTTGGATGAGATACTCTTAAAAATAGACACTGTTTGACCATGTCAGCAGTCTTGAAAAAATTGAATTTATAGCGAGGTTTATAGCTTTCTGCTGTCTCTTTTTATTCTCAGGCTGTGTTTCTGCTGACTTTTACTCAATTATGTTTAACAATAATTCCATTTGTCCTGATAATCTGGAAAAAAAACCAAGAAGCTGTTCTCTGATTGTCAAGTAAAATTTTAATTTTTTTTTAATATCTGAACTCTCCTTTCTTTAGGTTCTGTTTTAATGTTGTACCGCCATTTTGTTTCCACAACTATTTAAGAATTTTGGTGAAATCAACAACCTGTCGAAAAAGTCAAATACAGTAGAGACCAATATACAATTGGTGTTTACTAGCAAAATTTCCTTTTAATGAAAGGCTCTCCAAAGCCAATACATACTAAGCATGTCTTCAGTAGATCAATAAACATGTAAATAAATGGAAAATACCACATAAACATTTCTGACACATACAGGTAACAGGCAAAAGGATACAGATCTTCCCCTAGCCTGAAATTTTCTTATTGCCAGAGTAGATACCCAGCATGAAAAACATTACCTAACTGGGCTTCAGTTCATAACTTAAATCGCAACAGACTGCAAAAGTACTCTTTGCACTTGATTGCAAAATGATTTTTACCAATCCGCTTTTCTACTGTAAAAGTCATGTGCTCAAATGTATAGTCTGGGGGCTCCAGAGCTCCTGTGTGGGATTACAAAACAGGCCACAATTAATAACTGAAGTACAGTTCACCAGCAAAAATTGTTTTGAGACAACATAGAAACTGCTAAGAACTCTGCATAATGTAATTTGTGTCTGTATCACATCTGCTTATCCAGCCCTAAGGGGTATTATATCTTTCCATACATAAAAACTGCGGGAGAGGGGCACCTCTTTGCTCGCCCCAGCTCCAGCCACGAGCCACTTCTCCCCGATGCAGATGGACAACTGCCCCTTGAACACACAGGTGGAGGCACCGTGCCAGCTCCCTGCGCACCTCGGCAGGACCTCGGCACACCCCATCGCCCCACACCTGACAGCCAGCCACCCCCAGGGGAGCTGCGGCCGCCGCTCAAGGGACAGCATCTGAAAAAGAGCGCTCGATGTGCCCGAGTGTGACTCAAACCCACCCGCGGCCCGGCTGCCCCGCGGCGGGCACCCTTTCCGGGGACCCCTCGCACACGTCCCGGGCCCCCCACACGCAAGGGGTGTCCTCACCCTCTGCCCGTAGCGGCAGAGCCGGCCCGGCGGCCCGGGCGGAGGGGCTCCTGCCCCGT